>JAIOTZ010000895.1:0-42741 GCA_023374045.1 Limonium bicolor
TATAGTAATGAAGATGGTGTATGGTCTTATGGTAAGGTTATGTATTTTTCAGGATTGGGTAGACGCTCACTTGTCGATGTTTATGGTTATGGACTTAGTATGATGTATAGGAGTTTCTCGTTATCACTGCGGTTAGCAGTTTGTTTGGTTTGGAAGTTGGATGTAGTTTGGCTACGTTGCTCGCATGGGCGAGTAATGGCCGGTGACACCCGAGTGAGTTTTGTAATTGTTATTTTTTTCCGCTGCGAGACGTTTTAATTATTGCTACGTGAGAGATTATATCGTGTTTGTGGTGAGGGGTGTTACAAAAGTGGTATCAGAGCGGAGTACCGCTCTGATGACGAGAAAGTAGGTTAAGACAGTGAGCTTAGGACTTGGGAAATATGGGAAAATTTGGGAAGTACGAGACGATTCGTCTTAGAGATATGTGTCTAGAAACGCAAATTGCGTGACAGGTTAGCCTTTAAGGCAACTTAATATCTATTGGTTGTGTACGGTAATTTACCGAGTTTATGTGACATACTGTACTACAGATGTCTGGTGGAACTAGAGGGCGTGGTACTGGAAGAGGTGGAGGCGGTGACCCCGCATTACAGGAGTTGCTGAGACGGTTGCCGTTCTTGCACAGCTGGGTACTCAGATAGGAGGAGCACCAGCCCACCCGCCACAGCCCAGGGAAACGAACTGCTGAAGTCAGTTAGCGAGACCCGACCACCTACATATTCAGGGGAACCAGACCCCGTAGCTTTGGAGCGTTACATTGTTGAACATGAGAAAGCATTTGAAGCTTACAAGTACCAGACGACAAGAAGGTCGCCATTGCTGCTTTCCATCTGAAGGATGCAGCCAGCACTTGGTGGAGGTTGGTCAAGGACCATCACCTGGCTACGCCCGACTTTTCGTGGGCTGCCTTTGTAGTTACTGAGAGGAAAATACTACCCGCACCTCAAACTGAAGAAGCGCCATGAGTTTGAAACATTGACCCAAGGAAGTCTGACCGTGGATGAGTATTACGCTCGATTCATTGGTCAGCTGGACTTCATTCCCGGTGTAGATTACTCAGAGACCGTGAAGGTCGAGAAGTTCCGGGGAGGACTATTATTTCGCATTCAGATGGCGATGGGTGCTACCCTCTACACTACCATCCAGGTGCTAACATGAAAGCCATAAAATTCTTTACTTACTACATTACCAATTAACTTTGTGAGAACTACCAAGGGAGATTCCAAGAGTGTTATGAGGCTGCCTCGAGGACGGAGCTAATGCTCCAGACTCGGGAAGAGACTCTCGGGGCCAAGAAAAGGAAGAACCCTGAGGGAGAGTCTGAGGGTGGAGGAGCATCTCCAGGCGAAAGCCAAAAAAGGGAAAGTAAGGACTTATTCCATTTCTAGATTGTTATATTAAACACCTTTATAAATGCTGACCCGAAACCTTTAACAGGAAATTCTTTCCAAAGAAAGGGCAGCAGGGTCATCAGGGAACAAAAGGGAAAAGAGCCCGTCCTTCGTTGAACCGGCCCAGCTATAGATGCTAAGCCTCTAGATCTGCACCTCCTAAGGGTGGAACACCTACCTACCTAAATTAATTGTGACCTTAACCGATATCAACAGTTATTAACCTACACTAAATACTACCATCAGGCACCGGACAGCCCCAGCGCCATTTTTACTGTAAGCGTTGTGGGAAGGACCATCCTGGGGTCGACTGCGAAGGCCGCAAAGTCGAGTGTCGGTGCTGCCACAAAGAAGGCCGTAGGGGATTCGAATGTTGGATGAACCCTGAGAGCCGTAATTACAGGCCACCAAGAATACTAAGAAGACCTCAGCGTTGGAGGATCTGAGTACCACGAGGCGGTCAGGATGGCTAGACATCTGCTGATACTGAAGCCTAGAAGGGCAAGGGAGTAGATAGGGCATGAGTACCCATACTCCATGAGACCGCTGGTGGAAGACTTTTACTTACTATGTTGTGTGCTTACTTTGAATGTTAGAAGGAGCTATGTTATAAGTATGTGGGAGTGTGTCATTGACCACTCGCCTTTCGTGTAAGACTTTGGGATTAGTTGTGTGTACTCAGTACCAATAAGCTTTGAACCTTGAAGGATAGTATATATGAACAGGATGTTAAGACTTACATTATCGTGTAGCCATACTAAATGACACTGAGTCAATGAGACCGGGAATTACTGAACCAGAATTTCCACCTGCATGGCGCACTTGCTATTGCAAGCGCTATGACAAGAAAACCACTGAAATTTCCATCTGCCTTGCGCACTTGCTACAGCAAGTGCAGCGACAGCAACAGCAACACAACTAACAAACGCAAATGCAACTGCAACGACTACTACTTTTAACCTTTTATATAAAAAAAACTGTTTTTCAAACTTTTCATTCAAACCTTGAGATTAGAAACCTGTGCGACCTTGGAAGGACTGTCAGTCCGACCACCGCAACTGGAGAAATTATACAGCCACTACGACTGTAAACCACACCAGTTTAAACGTTCGAGGAAGTTTCAGACAAGGCTTATAGCCAAATACCAACAGTGTATACCCGCATTTAATGCTAATCACTACCAGTGATAAATGTTTAGTCCTTATGGACAAGCATACCCTTTGTAGATGCACCACCGTCAGTGAGGATGGTTGGGAAGTGAAGAGCCAAGTTGCTCAAGCTATTACGCAATCTGCAATGCATCCAATTACATGGATGAGGGGACGGATATGAACTATGGATGGGATATGATCAAAAAAACAGGGAGAAAAAGGAAAATGTGTTGTACTCAATGAGATTAAAAAAAAAGAGAAACAAGTTTGCTAATATGGCACGGATTTTATTTACACCGAGTTGAATAATACCAGTCTATGATACGAATTACCACGGATGCCACAAAGGCAATAACACTTATTACAGGATAACCGATAACACGAACTATTAGACAAAAAAAAAAAGCAGAAGCAAAAAGAAGACAAAAAAAAGGGCAGAAGCAAAAAGAAGACAAAAAAAAAGAAGAACAGAAAAAAAAAGAGGATATCCATCAAAGGGAGATTGACAAAAGAATACTTCACAACAACCGTGTGACAGACATTACCAGTTTACTAAACGAGTCATGGGACGACCGCACTCCGTTAGGAGCATGTGGGCCTGACAGACTTATTTATGAGTTACTCGGGTAAGTAGTAATGTATCAGTACGGTACCCCATGCAAGTAGACAAGTAGTGTTAGGAACGCACGAAGTAGTCAACTCCACTCTACGGACAGTAAGAAGGATTACCTCGAAGATGGACGAGAAGAGCCGCAGTTAAAACAACGGGCTAGGAAAAAAAAGGAGAGGAACCTTCAACAGAGAACAGTGGACAGTATACAGAGAAGACAAAGGAACAGTTTAAGGACAGGAAAACCAAAAAAAAAGAAACAGGAAAACCCATTATGGACGAAAAATATGTAGAACCCTCATAAGGAGCAAATGCTTGCAATCCAGAGGAAATCTATCAGATGATATGGATATAAACGCGTGACTACGCAAGGAGAAAAGATAAAGCTATATGATAGAAGATACCTTAAGCAAAGAACAAAGGATTTGGAATGTACCACTCACAGGATAATTCGCACATCTTATCTGTTAGACTCATGAGATATTAGCTGTTGAGCGTTTACGCCTCTACACTCTGTATGACTGAGTGTTTTGGTATTGCACTTGTGCAGTTATTAATCTAGTGGAAATACGGAAAAATGTAATGAATATCAACACGAGTGTGAAAAAAAAAAGAACTATAACAGTGTGTTACTCCGGAACAAAACCACCAGGAGACACGGATGACAAGCGTCATCTCTGTAGACATATAGGCTGGTACATCTTAGTATTACAAGACAAGTGCAAGGAGCACTAAGTACTAACAATGGCCAATGTCATATTATACCTCAGGCTGAATCAATGAGAGAAGACACACGCAAGTATGCTAGTGATCCAAACAAGTGGATTCACAGCAATGCAAAAAAAAAGAAAGGCAAATTGAGCCTGTGTTCATGGGTCTACACCTCATACGGAGCGAGTGGGCCCATTAGAATGAATTTGGGAGAGAGCACAAATTGTTTAGTGCCACATCCCTTACGAATTGTGGAGCCCAGAAGGGCTAGAGTTATACCCGTCTCTCTAATATGAGGATAATCCATGAGTTGGAGAACTCTTTGAGAGCCAAGTATCCAGCGCTCCTTGTTGAGCGGCTGTTGTATACTTGTGGGGTACGGGGGCGTAACCCTTTTTAAGGGGGGTAGAGCCTCTTGGCTGTGCACATGTGTGCACTAAATTTTGTTCGATTAGCATGCATTGCATACAAAGAATTGGTGGTGTGCGGGGCATACGAGGTTTGTTTGGGTTAGTATGTGAATTATTTAGTATGCATGGCATACAGTGAATTGATTTTGTTGGTTATGGTTGGTACGCGGGGCGTGCGTTGTTTGGTTTGTTTGTGTGTGATGTACACTTATATGTATGTATCTTATGAGATACTTGTTTGAATGTTGTATGTACACCATGTGTGTAACACTTTTCTTATGCTATTTGTAATATGTATTCATATTGCTTTATAGAATGATTACATATGGTATCGCCTAGATACGAATGAATCATTAGATATGGAATGTGGAACAATGGAATGTTATGGACACCTCAAGGAGGTTGTCAGGGTTGGTAGAACTGATAGGAAATGATGGTGCTGATGGATCACCTATATCCATAAATGATTGAACTAACGCCACAACGTGATGGCTATGTGCTGTATAAGCGCAATACGATGTGTGTAAATGATATATCACATAGATATACATTATGGGAACAATGGGTAGTTATACATTTATATACATACCTATTTGATTAAGAGACTTCGGGACGAAGTCTTTTTAAGGGGGGTAGACTGAAATACCCCAAACTTATTTAACATGGATTAAATATTTAATCACATTAATTAAGGCCTGAACATGCCTTATAAATCAACTGAGAACAACAGTGGTCAACATAAAACAAGATGTTGCACCCTTTGACTGTTAAGGGTAAATGAATACCCAAATGAACTTCTTAGGACCTAAAAATTTGTCCTAAGTCTATTAACATAATATTAAACATATTATAACCGTTGGACAACACTCCAACACAAAGAAAAAGCATTTACATGCTTCAAGGTCAAAAAGGGCAAAAAGGTGCTCTAGGAAAACCTTAAAAATCAAATGACCTCTAAATGATATAAAATTGAATTACATGATCAAATATCATGTAAGGGACACAACAAAACCGTTGTCAAAGAAAACTAAGCTCAGAAACACCAGGCAACACAAAATGTGCGCTAAAACTCCTTAAAGCACGTTTTTGTGAAATTGTCTTCTGAATTGGTTTTTAATGGGCTAAAAGGTTGTAAATACCTTTAAATATGATATTATATCACATTATATCATATTAGGAATTTAATTCCAAATTTTACAAATTTTTACAAATATAATATTAAAATATTAATAAAACCCTAAAAGGGGGCCCACATGAGTCAACATTGACTAAGATTGGTCAAGAGGTCAAAGTTGACCCCTTAGACCATATAAGTTCGACATATACAAGCTTAGGAGGCTCCCATTTCGTGACTTGCACATTAAATAGCAAGATTCCAAAAGCTTCCTTAAATTAAGGACTAACTTTTGCTTTATAATTGTTTATTCACTCCATTAACTCCATTATTTGACTCACCAGCCTCAAAATTCGGTGGAGCCTTCCTTTCTCAACCACCAGCCGACCTCATGTCCCCTCCTTATCCCTTTGATGAGTCACCCCCAATAATGTGACATTAAACTAATCTAAATTACATTTTCTAAGCAAATAATACCAATTCTAGTCAATCTCTCTCTCCTAGCTTCATTCCAATCGGTGAAGCTCCCCTTTGAGACTCTCTCAAGCTCTCCCAACCGTGGCTCCTCAGCTAAGAAGGTAGATCCAACTTCTAAGCTTCCAAATGATGGTTTAAGGCTTGTTTTTGACTCTTTTTCTTCATCTCTTCACCACCTATGCTTAGATCTCGTGACTAATCAGTTCCTATGGCTTATTCTCAGTGTTTTAAGGTTAGAACATCAGTCAAATTCGAATGAAACAAGTTTAGTGACCAAGGTTGCTCAAAATCTCATTTTAAGGTAAAAATGTGCTTTAAGCTCATAACTTTTGATTCCCTTCAAGTTCGGCTGTGAAACTTTGGTCATAGCCTCATCTTCTTCTCCTTTTCATGTGGAATCTGTTGGTTAGCCATTTGGAGCAAGGATGGCCGAGATCCAAAGGAAATACCCTCTTTTAAGGCATTTTTCCAAGGTAAAACCTAACAACAAGGTAGCATTTCGAGATCTAACTATTTCCTATGTCAATATGGTGGATCTAACACCTTGTGGTGTGTTTGGTTCAGGTCGAAACCACTTAGAACTTCCCTTGCATTTTTAAGGTGATTTTTGCCTTAAATCTTACATTAAATTACTTCTTATGGTTAGATCTTTCTTGGAGACTAACTAGGCCTTGGTTTCTGTTGAAAACATGTAAAACAAGCTGTGGAGAATTTCTCCTTAAGGTGGCGAACTCAAACAAGGCTTTACCTAAGCTAAATCAAGGTATAAATCACTTAAAACCTTAACTTGATACATTAACACAAGTTTAAGTGTGTGTATATTAATTGCCGTGAGTGAAGAGGTGAAATAAGGTCTTGTTTGACCTTAAAACGTTTAAAGAATGGTTTAATAAATTTTATAACTAATTAAACAAGCATAATTGTCAAATTTAAGACATTATGTGGAAGTTTGGTAAATAAATAAAAAGTGTGTGGTGAGGCCGAAATTTATATGTATTTTTGGGACATTTATGTGTAATTTATTTTGTGAGCAAATGTTTGTAATAAGGCCATGTATTTTAGGCCATTTTATTTATGCATTTACAAGCTTTTAATTAAGTTTAAGTAGTATAAATGCATTACCGAAAATAAATGGGGTATTAGGTGTAATTAAATTAAATTTGGGGATTTTAGAATAATAAGGCCGAAAATTAGAGTTAAAAAGGGGTTAAAATAAAGTTTATAAGATTTTATAAAGTTTTGGGGTTAAATGGTAAATTTTAGAAAGTTTGGGTGCAAACCGTAATTATAAGGAATTGGCGGTCAAGGAAATATTAAGGTGGTCAACCTTGACCATATGATAGGTTTTGACCAAATTAGATAAGTTAAATAACTTATTTAAGGTGTTATAATAAGATAAGTATCTTAAAGTAATATTTTTATAACATATGTGGTAAATATGTTATTACCGAAAATAAAGGGTGTACAATGGTATTTTAAACACCCATGGGCTATTAGGAATTTTTAGGAATTTATTTGATGGATTTTGGAATTAAAATGAACTATATATGTATAATATATAGTTATAATGTCATTATGACACTTTGGAGAAAAATAGATGGTGGAATGATAAATATCGAAAATATATGGGTTAATAAGGATATTTATAACCCTTTGGTGGAATTTGGTGATTTTTAGAATTATTAAGAGAATTTATTAAGATATGTGTATAAAATATGGTTTTAATGATATGGAAGAACTATGTGTTATAAATAGGGCCAAATGACAATTATAGAATAGCACAAGGGCTGTTCGGAATTTACAAAAAATAACCATAGGTTATACTCTTTTATAAGTTAGAAATGTTATATTAAATGGAATATATAACATGGTATAAATTAATGGGTGATTTTGTAAATAAAGGAAACTATGGTTTGTGAAAAAGAATATGGTTTTGTTATGGTGCCCATGCGGCAATAATAAATAGTTTGGTATAAAAACCATAGGTTATTAATTAAAGGAAATAAGAATATCATGTCAAATGATATTAGCATATGGAATAGCATTACATAATGTTATGTGGTCAAAATAGAATTTAAAGGAATTCAAGGGCTTTACCGAATTGATAGAGTTTGGAAAATGAATTTTAGACTAAGGTCTATAATGTTATAAATATTATAACAATTATTTGGTATTAAGGTGGTTTAATGAAATTAATACAAATAAGGTATTCACATTAAATGGTGTGACAAACTGTAAGTGAATGAGATTTATAAACTAAGGTATTTATTGAATAAACCTTAGAAGTTGTAATTATACAACATAAAATGTTACTCATGTTAGGATAATAATCTTAATATAAGTTGTACAATATGATACAACTAATGGGAATGATCATCTAATAAAAGATGATAAAAAGTAACATGAAATATAAGAGTTTATTAAACTCATGAGAATTACCTATGTGGTAAAAATATATACATACACAAGAATAATGTATATAAGGTGGATAAATATATTTGGTTGAAAACCATATGATTTAATGGTGGTGGTTATTAAAAAAAAGATATAGTTACGATCTATAAGTTATGAATTTTAGAATGCAATATAATACAAGAATGCATGCATACATGCAACTATGGGTTACGTACCTAAACTAGATGTGGATAAGACTAAAAGAAATATAAGGAATTAAACTTAACAGTTGAATGTTTTGACGTACGCGTTTTAAGTAACAAAGCCGACTGTTTTAGAGAAACCTGCAACAAACAATTGTAGAAAACGGGGGTGAACTGTCGGGGTTACTTATTGTTCGGAAATACCGATGTAGTTAGTCATGGAGACTGACTTATAGTTTTATTACCGTTTAGAGTATACTTCTGACAAGGACGCTTGACGAGCTAACGGACTACACGGAGCGTAGGATCTTGCTGATTCATACTCCACCGTAATACAGTCAGGGTGAACGGTATGTAAAGGGGTTTGATCCGAGTTGTCCTAAGGTTGCTCCTTGGGCTCGGATTTGGTTGATATAACTTGTATGTTGTTATGTGTCTCGGATTGTCTCTGAGGGCTTCCTCAGTTCAGACTTCTGTGTGATCTGTGATAAGATTGTTTGTCTGAATGTGATAATTAATATGCATGAATTGTATATTTATAGCTGCTTATTATTTTCTGTTGTTGAGTTAACAGTACCGGTTCGTATATATGAACCAATATATATAAAACGAACTAGCGGCTATGGTGCTATCTTATATGAAATATAAGGAACGTCAGAAAAACGTTGTAGCACTAAGATAATAAGATATACATATTATCTGAGACTTTTATACGGAGCATTGGCCTTGATATACGCCGCTCTCGTATCTAACACTGGATCCCGAGTTTACAGACTCCGGATTGGACTAATGACCTTAGTCTGCTGTGTTAGAAAATTTGGTAATGCGATGGTATAATTAATTAATTAATGGAATGGAAGTAAAGCCAAGAGGATGTGGCTCTTGGTGCGCGCTGTGATCACAAAAACGATACCAGGATGTCCGCGTACGGGTCCGTAAGTATCAAGAAAATTTCCCGTGAGCTAGAATGGCTCGTTGGTCGGAGACTCTACCGTTGGAGTGGCTACTGCCGTGGGTGACCCGCCATAATATATGGGTAACTAGAGACATGTCATTTTAACGAGACATTGTCACTAGGTATAACTGAACAACTAAAACAATTGAGACTTATACAGTGGCGAACAAAACCATGGACGGGACTTTATACTTGTTTATTATTCTCGTTGTTTCGCTTTGTTGTTCATCGGTTAAACTTGTGGTTATTTTATTGTGTGTTGATGGTTGGATGGAGCCCACAAGGCTAAGGTATATTAAATGTGAAAACTGTACGCTACGGCGAATGTACATGGTACATGAAATTGTTATTGCTCGATACGTTCGATATACAAATGTTATTTGAAATATTCTATGAATGTTTGGTTTGGATGGATGACTAATGTTTATGGATATTTAGATGGTTGATTATGTATATTATACATTTATGCTTCAGTTTTGATTATAACTGTAAAAAGGAAAAGCATGAAACCAACCTAATAATAAGATGGTTAAAATGACAAGTGACCATTAGGGTCCAGGCCCGGCATACTCAGCGTCTATCGCTGATACTACACCATTTCAGGTTGTTGACCATTGTCGGAGCTGAAGAGCAGGAGCAGGGTAATTGGAGATGTTGTATAGTAATGAAGATGGTGTATGGTCTTATGGTAAGGTTATGTATTTTTCAGGATTGGGTAGACGCTCACTTGTCGATGTTTATGGTTATGGACTTAGTATGATGTATAGGAGTTTCTCGTTATCACTGCGGTTAGCAGTTTGTTTGGTTTGGAAGTTGGATGTAGTTTGGCTACGTTGCTCGCATGGGCGAGTAATGGCCGGTGACACCCGAGTGAGTTTTGTAATTGTTATTTATTTTCCGCTGCGAGACGTTTTAATTATTGCTACGTGAGAGATTATATCGTGTTTGTGGTGAGGGGTGTTACAGGTCACATCAGCAAGACTTCACGATGGATGTCATCTCGAAGACCAGAAATATAACAATGAAGTGTGTTGGCCAAGGAAAGATACGGAACACACGATTGTAGATCTTCAAACTCCTAGGTATACTTGGAAACCTTAAAAGTTTGAGTAAGCTTGTAAAGAGATCCTTCTAGACTTTCAAATGCGGATGGACCAAAACGGTCTTGAACAACCCTCTTGAATTTATCCCAGGAGGTAAAAACATGATTTTGATGTTGAGCCGTGAACCAAGTCAGTGTCGCACTTGTCATATACATCGTTGCAATATCAAGACGCTGGTCATGGTCCACCTGATGATATGTGAAGAAGCGCTCGATTTGAAAGAGACAACCATGGACATTCTCTAAAAAAAATAGAATTTCTAGCTTTGGTGTTTGGATAGTGGAGTGCGAGGATGATACGCGTGCGCCTGGTGTCTACAACAAGTGGTTGCGTGCTTCCATGGCTGTGAGGCGCTGGAGAATTTTAGTCAACTGGGACTGTAATCCGGTCCCAATTCTCCGTGTCTTTCGGGCAAAACAACGTAGTTGTCATTGGTTTTCTTGATTTGTTCTTCAAGCATTGAAACGAGTAGTGGTTCCATCATATTCCATAGGGACGACAAAAAGGGTAGTGGTAATTTTGTGAAGGAAGAGTAGATCGATGAAAGCACCAATGTGCCTGTTATACCCAAAATTTTGACCCCCCTGGTTAGGGTCTGCAAGGTTTTGGTGTCGTGAGGGATATTTGATCGGGTAATGAGGGATTCCGGCTCGATCGGTGTGTTCCAGGGCCTGAGGAGCAGTTTCGTCATTGTCAGGGGCGTTTTCGTAATTTTTAAGGCTTCTGAGTTCTCCTATAGGCTTTCTCTCTCCTCCAGAGGGTGCCCAAATCAGCTCGGAATGCTTTGATATTTAACCCATGATAGAGGATGACATTTTAAGCATAATGGCGTTGGAATTTTGATTTTTCGAATTTCCAATAATTTTCTAGCGATTTCTGACTGAATCTGACGAGAAATTCAATTTAAAAATGCTCCAGCATTTAAAAAATTCGTTTCCACCTCAGAAAATTCATAATATCCATTCTTGACATGTGGTTAAAATTTCATAGCAAAATTCCTTTGGGAAGTTACTTAGTTAAAATATCGAAAAATCTTACTTTTACTAGATTCTCTTTATCTTTAAGGAAGTCTATATAAGGGGATAGGTTTTTGGATAAAAGCAGAACCTCACATGCTCGAGAACCCTAGAGAGTCAGAAAAGGCGGCCTCCTCTCTCTCTCTCACGTTTTCCAACACCCGGCCACCCAAATCATACCGAAAATCCCCCGAAATCATCATCTAAACACGTTTTCCAATTCCCAAAGCACCAAAAATCATCAAAACCCCACAAAAACACCACCAAAACGTGAAGAACAACAAGAACAGCCAGCAACCAGAAGCTTGGTTCGAAGTCCTCTCAGGTCTGCCATCAACGGAGCACTCGACGAATCCCGGTGTGAAGAAACGTTGTGAATCCGAAGGTAAAACAGGTAGAAACTCGTTTCCCTAATTCTCCACGGTATTATCTGTCTTGCCTCGAAATTTGAGCTCAAACTAACCTTCGTGGGCTTCTGTATTGCTGTTTGTTTAAGCCTCTGTCAGATAACTTGTTTGCTAAGTTTCGTGCTTAATTCGAATCCAAATTGAAAACTTTCAATCACTAACGTCTTGTAAATCTTTCAGGCTACACACCCATAAAATTAGAGCTCAAACACCCTCGGAACCTTCTGAAAACCCCTGTCCGTGGGTGGTCCGTGACCTCGGACCTATGGTCCGGGCCCTCGGACGCGTTGTCCGAGACCACGGACACCCACGGACGGCGGCGGGATTTTAAAAATTCAAAATTTAGGTTTTTCTAATGATGTCCGGGCCCACGGACAGCCTGTCCGTGGCCCCGGACTTTGCAAATTTTCGTTTTTCTTTAATTTCGCCTTTTCTGCGCATTTAGGTTAACTGGCGTCCGTGGTTTCGGACATTAGGTCCGTGGCTACGGACGGAAATGAAATTTGACCTAATTCTGCCTCCGAAACCCTAGTTTAGGTAGCTTTTAATTTCACTTTTTTTTTCTGTCAAAAAATGCTAAAAACACAAAAAACAGAAGGTTGCGCACTTAGGTTAAACAACTCGTAATAAGCCGTAAATAAACTGAGTAGAGGAAAAAACGACCTAGGAAGGGTAATGAAAGTAATTGAACCCTAAATAAGTCGAATATCAAGCCCCCGAACCCGAACTCTCCTTTCCTAATTTAATCTAGGTCAAAATTAGGTGGCGACTCATAATAGGTTCCAGTGAGCTAGCTTAGGTTTTAATAATTATTGTTATGTGACATAGTTATTAATCTTAGGTTATAAGTGGACCTAAAACCCGTTTAGATCCTAATCAACTTTATTCAACATAGGACAGGGTTTAAAGTCGAGGCTCACAGACTGGCGACTCTGCTGGGGATTAAATTCTTAATTTTAACTTGTTTAATTTTAAGAAAGATGGCTTAACTCGAAAATGTTTATCTATGGCTTTATTACTCTGTTTGTTTACTTTCGTGCGCACTTTAATTTTCTGCACCTTCGCATCATATGAGAGCGAGGGTCCACACAAACCAATTTCACCCCGGACCCGTTTGAGGGTCCCCTGTCAGGGACTCACACCTTTTAGGTGATGTGAATAAGCGGGGGAAAAGAGGAGGATGTCGTCTAACCACATCCCCTTAATACCTGGGCTTTAGCCCCAAGCGTTTTCCTGGCAGTGTCCTTACCAAGCCCAATGTTTGGTCAGTCAAAGACCCGACCGTAGACGCACACCTTCAGGCGATGTGAAAAAGTGGGGAAGCCCAAAGAGAATAGCGTGCAAGCCCTATTCCTTTGTGGTAACCTGGGCCCATGCCCCAAGCACCTCTCCGGATCGATCCATACCCGGTTTGATCAAAGCGTCTAGTGAGGACATGTTGAACTTGCGTGGGCCTTGTTTGCTTGAATGATTGGCCCACTACGCAGCCTAGAAATTGATAGGAACCTCTCCTACATCAACTCAGCCCAACCCGAATTGGCAGCTTTATTGTTTATGGCCCAGAGGCCCTGTTTGGTTTGATATGTGTGTCATTTGGGCTTCGGCCCAAAAGTTAGACTTTGGTGATTTCTCTTTCAGCCTAATTTGAATTATCAATTTAGTTCTAGGCCCGTGAAAAACAAATCTATCAATCAGGCTTTTCCATTTCGGCCTAAGGCCCATTCTAGTCTAGGTGAACCTTTTGTTCGGGCCCTGGCCCAAAGTCCTAGATCTAGGTGTCATACCTTTTAGGCCCACTCAAAACTACTTGTTTAGGTTTCAACTCATTCGAATTCAAGATAATTTTTCATTCATTGTAGTTTCTGGCCTCAAGGCCCAACAGGAACATCAAACAAATCTTAGACTTCAAAGTTTCTCTCTCGGCCCAGTGGCCCATTCATAGTTCATATGGCTTCCTTCAGCCTGTACGTATCACCTCCAGATTAAGGGCCTTCAGGCCCACACAGAGTCTAAGAAGAAGACAGTCACGGTCATCTTAACGACATCCTAGCAGTCAAGAGCTCGAGTCTTCAGCATGCCGACATCAGACGGTTCAGCAGAGTTCAAATTCAAGGGAAAGTTTAGGGATCCCATGCATTCTACTGCATAACTTACTAAAACATTCATCTTTCAAATCGCATCGCTCAAAGTTTTCAAAGAATGATCGTTTTCAAACCACCGATTTTTCATTTTCTTCCTCATGTTCACAAATGGATGACTTTTTCGGGTCTAAAGGGTAACAAAAAAAAGATTTTATTTCACACAAGTTTCTTTTGAGAAAATGGTTCATGAAATAATTATTTCCCGACAATGGCATGCAAAGACTTGTATTTTGTTTCCGAAATTTTGAACATGCCTTACCAAACCCCACAGCTCATCCCAAGACATCCAAATAACCCCCAAAGCGGTTCCAAATCCATATCTTTTAAATTGTTGTCATTAACCCCAAATCAATACTGGGGCAATCTGAGTTTAGGTACGTCATCTTTCATATTTCGTTTAAGCGTGTGAACTAGTCTCTAAGTGAAATTCACGAGAGTGTCTTGAGTGGAAAAACCATGAGTGAATGAGCGTGTCATTTTACACGACTCCGGTGAGACCACATTCAAAGGTGAGGTGAACGGCATAACTTTGACTGAAGGAGATAATTTGTAAATTTACTCTTAGATCTGCGAAAAGTAACAAAGAATGGATACACAACTATCAGGAATGGCGAAGCACCTAGGTACAACACCACATAGCCAAAAGCTTGTAAACCCTGTCATTAAACCCTAGGCACCCCCACTAAGCCTTTCATATATCCCTTTCCGATATTATGAGCTCCACAAAATAACCTAGCCAATGATGAATGTTCGACCCGGGAGACCAAAGGAAGCGAGGAGCCTAACTCTCAGATAACATTCTCATTAATCCAAAGAAGCAATGCCGCTATCAGCATGGCGAAGCGATCCGCAAATGGTCCCAGAGGGACACAGGATCAAATGAGCTAACATCAAAAACAGCTCTCAAAGTTCAAAACCGGGAAACACAAGAACCCCGAAGGAAAAGTCAGAAAGGATAAAACAAAAAGGCAATCCGAAGTGCCTCGAAGAAATCCAAATGACAAAAGAGAAATGGTGTAAAGGACAACTTCAAAAGTCCAAGTCCAGAAGCTCGAAAACAACATCGACATGAAGCAGCTAGACGACTTCAAGACAAGGAAGATGAATCTGAGAGAAGACACAAGTTGCAGCTTTGGTCACCCATTTAAGCTCCACATACCTCAAATATCCCTCCATGATCCTGTTGTCATTCATCACACCCTATGGCCATGTTATAAGCTTTAAAGACTTCCGACTTGATAATTGTGTGTCTAATCACGTGAAAGTAACAGATCGAATGCGTAAATTCATCAAATATCGAATTCAATGGTCTAGAAGTTGTGACCGTGGGTGAGGAACGAGTGCAAACACCAAACACGCCGAGTGTAGGTTAGGAAGCACCACGTAAAAACATAAGCCTTGACCCTGTGAGGACGAGACTCGTTCGCACGTTTAATAAAAGGAAATACTGGGGGCAATCGATCGTTCCGATCGATTGCCATGAACTCTAGCTCAGATTGTCTTAAGGGAAAATACTGGGGGCAATTGTTGGTTCCAACAATTGCTATGACAACGCCAATTGGAACCCAAAGCTCAAACATTACCTCCACAACACCACTACACAGGCCCACATAAGCCCTTACCTTTACATCATACACCATACCCCACCGATGGCATGTTCATCTCCTAGGAGATAAATTGCAAGTCCGAAATCTATGGTCAGGAAATGATAATTTCACTTTCCTTTTCAGTAAACAAATTTTCTTCAACACTGCCACGTTTGGCACCTTTTCCAACAAATTCCTGTTCTGAACGAGTATCTTTCATATATTTTGATTGCATACATCTTATCATCATTGCCATGTTTGGCACTCCAGTGATCAGTTTTACCATTTGCACGAGACCATTATCCTCCTAACTTATTTTAGTTCGAGACCCAAAATCGGTGAAAGGCCCTGCAGATTCCTCATTTAGTACGAGACCTAGCATCTTCATTCAGTACGAGGCCTAGAATCAGTGTGAGATCCAGCCATTCAGTACGAGACTTCAGTGTGAGACCATTCATCATCAGTGCGAGACCATCATATTCGTTAGTGCGAGACCCATCATCTTCAGTGCGAGACCCATCATCTTCTTCTGTGCGAGACCGAGCGTCATCATCCAGTGCGAGACCAGTACGAGACCTAGTATCATCTTCAGTGCGAGACCCATCATCTTCTTCTGTGCGAGACCGAGCGTCATCATCCAGTGCGAGACCAGTACGAGACCTAGTATCATCTTCAGTGCAAGACCCATCATCTTCTTCTGTGCGAGACCGAGCGTCATCATCCAGTGCGAGACCAGTACGAGACCTAGTATCATCTTCAGTGCGAGATAGAGCGTGATCTAAGTTGGCGGGGCAGAGGCAATAAGTCCCCATCTTCATGTCAACTTCTGGGAGAAACAACTAGTGGGCAGTGGCAATAAGTCCCCTTGGTAATCTAGAAGTTATCCCAGCACCCCAGTTGGTGGGCAGAGGCAATAAGTCCCCATAGTATACCAACCAGGAGCATTGGAACGGGTTTCGGTCCCCAGAAGCATCCGAGCATCATCAAAATCACCGGCATTATCATCAGCATCAGCATCATTTGCATCATTAGCATTTCAGCATTCTTGCATTTGCATGCCATCCAGTTTTTACATCCTAGGTAGTCAACGCCTTAGAATAGCTTGACATCATTTTCATCATTTCAGGTAGTCAACGCCTTAGAATAGCTTGACATCATTTTCATCATTTTAGGTAGTCAGCGCCTTAGAATAGCTCGACAATGCTTTGTATTTTAGGTAGTCAACGCCTTAGAATAGCTTGACATCATTTTCATCATTTTAGGTAGTCAACGCCTTAGAATAGCTTGACATCATTTTCATCATTTCAGGTAGTCAACGCCTTAGAATAGCTTGACATCATTTTCATCATTTTAGGTAGTCAGCGCCTTAGAATAGCTCGACAATGCTTTGTATTTTAGGTAGTCAGCACCTTAGAATAGCTTGACATCATTTTCATCATTTTAGGTAGTCAGCGCCTTAGAATAGCTCGACAATGCTTTGTAGCTTAGGTAGTCAGCGCCTTAGAATAGCTCGACAATGCTTTGTAGCTTTGGTAGTTAGCGCCTCCGAGTAGCTGGGCATCGTTAACCCGGTTTCATATAACGTGGAGGATTCTGTGGGGTCCAAAATTTTGGGGCACCACTCAAGCATCAACCAGACTTTTCACATTCGTTACAAAGTCCAGTTGACGGGGGGCAATCTGTTATACCCAAAATTTTGACCCCCCTGGTTAGGGTCTGCAAGGTTTTGGTGTTGTGAGGGATATTTGATCGGGTAATGAGGGATTCCGGCTCGATCGGTGTGTTCCAGGGCCTGAGGAGCAGTTTCGTCATTGTCAGGGGCGTTTTCGTAATTTTTAAGGCTTCTGAGTTCTCCTATAGGCTTTCTCTCTCCTCCAGAGGGTGCCCAAATCAGCTCGGAATGCTTTGATATTTTAACCCATGATAGAGGATGACATTTTAAGCATAATGGCGTTGGAATTTTGATTTTTCGAATTTCCAATAATTTTCTAGCGATTTCTGACTGAATCTGACGAGAAATTCAATTTAAAAATGCTCCAGCATTTAAAAAATTCGTTTCCACCTCAGAAAATTCATAATATCCATTCTTGACATGTGGTTAAAATTTCATAGCAAAATTCCTTTGGGAAGTTGCTTAGTTAAAATATCGAAAAATCTTACTTTTACTAGATTCTCTTTATCTTTAAGGAAGTCTATATAAGGGGATAGGTTTTTGGATAAAAGCAGAACCTCACATGCTCGAGAACCCTAAGAGTCAGAAAAGGCGGCCTCCTCTCTCTCTCTCACGTTTTCCAACACCCGGCCACCCAAATCATACCGAAAATCCCCCGAAATCATCATCTAAACACGTTTTCCAATTCCCAAAGCACCAATAATCATCAAAACCCCACAAAAACACCACCAAAACGTGAAGAACAACAAGAACAGCCAGCAACCAGAAGCTTGGTTCGAAGTCCTCTCAGGTCTGCCATCAACGGAGCACTCGACGAATCCCGGTGTGAAGAAACGTTGTGATCCGAAGGTAAAACAGGTAGAAACTCAGTTTCCCTAATTCTCCACGTATTATCTGTCTTGCCTCGAAATTTGAGCTCAAACTAACCTTCGTGGGCTTCTGTATTGCTGTTTGTTTAAGCCTCTGTCAGATAACTTGTTTGCTAAGTTTTCGTGCTTAATTCGAATCCAAATTGAAAACTTTCAATCACTAACGTCTTGTAAATCTTTCAGGCTACACACCCATAAAATTTGAGCTCAAAACACCCTCGGGAACCTTCTGAAAACCCTGTCCGTGGGTGGTCCGTGACCTCGGACCTATGGTCCGGGCCCTCGGACGCGTTGTCCGAGACCACGGACACCCACGGACGGCGGCGGGATTTTAAAAATTCAAAATTTAGGTTTTTCTAATGATGTCCGGGCCCACGGACAGCCTGTCCGTGGCCCCGGACTTTGCAAATTTTCGTTTTTCTTTTTTAATTTTGCTTTTCTGCGCATTTAGGTTAACTGGCGTCCGTGGTTTCGGACATTAGGTCCGTGGCTACGGACGGAAATGAAATTTGACCTAATTCTGCCTCCGAAACCCTAGTTTAGGTAGCTTTTAATTTCACTTTTATTTTCTGTCAAAAAATGCTAAAACACAAAAAAAACAGAAGGTTGCGCACTTAGGTTAAACAACTCGTAATAAGCCGTAAATAAACTGAGTAGAGGAAAACGACCTAGGAAGGGTAATGAAAGTAATTGAACCCTAAATAAGTCGAATATCAAGCCCCCGAACCCGAACTCTCCTTTCCTAATTTAATCTAGGTCAAAATTAGGTGGCGACTCATAATAGGTTCCAGTGAGCTAGCTTAGGTTTTAATAATTATTGTTATGTGACATAGTTATTAATCTTAGGTTATAAGTGGACCTAAAACCCGTTTAGATCCTAATCAACTTTATTCAACATAGGACAGGGTTTAAAGTCGAGGCTCACAGTGCCAGGTATGAGTGTGTTGGATGGGGAGGCCAGACAAGAAGGACCCAACAGAAGGATGAGAGTAGAAATATAGACGAGAATTAGAGTGAGATAGAGCAAGAGAGATAGGGAGAGTTAGGGAATGGAGAGAGGATGATAAGAATGAAATAACTCTGTTAATTGATATCTATTCTAGTTACAACCCTCCCCTTATATAATAGTCTAACAAATCTATCTAATTAATGTAAATAGATAAATATCTAAACAATATGTAAATAATATCTAAACTACTCTCTTTATTACTAACTCAATTAAAGAAGATAAAAAAATACTAAAATAACAAAGGTAAAACTAAACATAATCTTGTAACGGGTCAGGCTATTCGTCACAATGAGTATCAAAGGTTATTAGACACATCAAAGACGGTCGTGTACCCGAAGTGCACTAAGTACACAATGTATATATGTATGTATGTATATATGTAGAGCGTCTAGTGCATCCTGGAGGTTCCGAATGAGGATACTACGTCATGAGATTTATGCATGACATAGTAGGAGCATCGATGGTTTTGCCAGAGAACTTGTTAGACAAGGTAAGTATTTTTGAAACTTTTGGTTCTATACCTTTATCTGTTGTTACACTTGTAGTTTCTAACTAATGTTGCTTTTTTTATTCAAGGTTTTTAAACAGTTACTATCAGATTATGAAGATCAACACATTGTTTAGATTCTTAAGGATTGAGCATAATACATTACCACAAATTTTGCTAGTTGATTTTGTGATTCTAGTTGAATAGTTGTAACACATTACATATTTAGTTGGTGTTATGGTAGTAGTGAAGTGTAATGAGCATGTTTTCATTGTAATAGTGGGGTATAGTAATGTAAAATTTCTTTTATTCTATGATTTAGTTTGTTGTGAAATTGTGATGTTGTAGCACCCCGTTGATGAGGGTCACTTTTATGGATTTTTGAATGTGAAATGGTGCGCCCCTCTATGGTGTAAGCGTTGTATAATTGTAATACAGGTTTGCTTGAACATTGAGATGTGCTGCATATATAAGCTAAGATGGAAAAACAAAAAACAATTATGTCTAGTTCGGCATTTCTTAGATAAGAACCACCCAAATAGGACGATCAACCTACACGTTCGACCCATATATGGGTCGGATGTCAATAGCCCAAACACTCTGGAATCGATCGACCCATAGGGACTGACCCATATGTGTCGGTCGATAATTTTCCAAACCTTATGGAATCGACCAACCCAAAAGGATAGAACCATATGGGTCGGTCGACCTAAAACAACCGACACAGGTGGGTTGGACGCCTAATTTGGCGGTTGTTTAAGGAACCATCAAAATAGATTCGTACATCTATATGGGCGATCTCCATTTTGACAGTTCACAACTGCCGAAATAGGCTATTTAGAATCGCCGAAATAGGCTGTGTTTCTACTAGTGGTTCAATAGATCCAATCTCACCACGCTAGACGTAAAATACAAAAGGCGTGGAAAGGAATTTTTGTTTTAGAACTTTCTCCTCCGATGAAATGAATTGTTCCGGTGGCCACTGCTTGCGGCCGCCGATAATTCAGTCTGTGCTTTGAAGTTTTTCTCTAATCCCCTTCTCTCTGCTGTTGATTTCATCTTTCTTTGCTTCCTGTCAAGATGGATTCTCGGGAGCCCAACTTCAAGACGTCCAAGAAGCCACGTAATTTAGAGAATCTGGAGCCCATCCTGGATGACAGCCGGCCGATATTACAGGATTTTCTGACAACAACTCGAGAACTATCTCTTTCTTTCAAGAATATTGTCACAAATCAGCAAGACCAAACCCGGGTTTTGGAGGACAACGATGATTGGGCGGACTCAATTTCGAACGAAGAAGAAGAGGATATGGAGGAGGACGATCCCAGATGTCCTTCGATTCGCATTTCAAAGGAGCAAAAAATTTGTTTTATAAGCCCCTGGCGAAACGCAATAATCATCAAACTTCTTGCAAAGACTTTTCCGATGAAAGTGTTGTACGAAAGATTAAAGCACAGATGGTGTCTACACGGAGAATTTGCATTGGATGACCTAACGAATGAATTCTACAAGGTTACGTTTGCTAATGAAGAGGATCTTCAGTTTGTGCTTACTGAAGGTCCTTGGCCGATTTCAGACCATTATCTCACGATTCGTAGATGGAAACCCAACTTCAATCTGAATTCGGAGGCTCTTTCAAATCTGGAGGTTCTGGTTAGGTTTCCAGATTTACCCAGTGAATACTACAACCAAGAATTTTTAAGCATCCTTGGCTCGCAAATTGGAAAGGTTAAAAAGGTCGATCTGTCAATGGCCAGTTTCGGTTAATCGAGATTAGCTAGGGTCGTTGTGGAAGTTGTCCTCACCAAATCCCTTCTCGCTAAGTAAAGATTTCGCCGTCGTACCATGAAGATCGAGTATGAAGGACTCCATCTTGTTTGCTTTTCCTACGGTTGTTATGGTCACAAGGACACTAATTGTCCCCATCGTGAAACTGATCAAGTCCCACAAAGTGAGGGTGTCCGCCTTGTTCCGGAAAAACCTGATGAAATTCCTGATCATATCATTTAGGACTACAGAGATTGGATGGTTCCCAAGAAACGTAATTCGTTCAAACCTAACCAGAAGAAAGGGTCCAAGGTATCCAAAACTGAACGTGGGAAGACGAATGAAGGTTCTAGATTCGATATTCTGAACAAGGAGGGTGGAAAACCTCCCGAAGTGGGAAAGCAAATGGATACTGGAATGAAAGTTTCCCAAATCACACGCGCAAAGGGTGATACATCAAAGCTGCCTGCAATGGATTCGACTCAAGGGTCTGTAAGTAAGGTTTCTAAATCTGATTTAGATACTAGCACAAATTCTGGTCTTGATGCTCGTCATGCTGATGCAATTAACTATCAGAATGTTGTGATTTTGAATGATCACCATCCTCCCTTGTCGAGGAGGACATAAATGTTGTCTTTCATTTGTTATTTAATATAATAAGTGTTCTGTTCTGGAATGTTAGGGGAGCTCTTAGAGCAAGGTTTCATAGAGTCTTAAGGGATCTTATTCGGACTAAACAACCTAGCGTTCTGGTGCTAGTTGAGCCTTGAGTTAGTGGCAGAACTGCTGAACTAATATGCAACAAAATTGGTTTTGATTTTGCCTTTCGAGAGGATGCCCAGGGTTTTAGTGGGGGTATTTGGATCCTTTGGAATCACCCAGTTAGTGTTCACATTATTCATTATAATAAGCAATTCATCCACTGCGGTGGAGACTTCTGATAAAGAATTCTTTCTTACGGCAGTCTATGCTAGCTCGAACATCTCTATAAGGCAACATCTTTGGAAAGACATCGACCATATCCATTATAGAAATGATACTCCTCGGATTATTAGTGGTGATTTTAATTCCACTATACATCCAAATGAGAGGAATCGCTTGTCTACCAGAAATAGTGGTGTAGATCGTTTGTTTTTAGAGTGGTTCAATAATCGGGGTCTGATTGATCTTCCAGCTTACGGTAATTTTTTTACCTGGACTAATGGGGTACACAGGGCTAAGCTAGACAGAGTTTTAGTTTCCTCAGATTGGTGTAATTCCTTTCCAAACGCCCTAGTTGAAAATCTTCCTAGAACTGCCTCGGATCATTGCCCGGTGTTTTTGACCCTTGCGTATAATCATAATAGAGTTTTGCGTTCCAAACCCTTCAAATTTCTTGTAGCCTGGTTCACCCATCCTTACTTTCATAATTCTGTTATTCAAAACCTTAATATGAATCTGGATTTGTGGGAGTCCCTTCAGTCCCTTAGTTCCTTTCTCAGAGGTTGGAACAGGTCTAAGTTTGGCCATATTGTGATGAATAAAAAGAGGATTTTGGCCAGGTTAAAGGGCATTCAAAGGGCCATGGATGCTGGTGTGGGGGATCATCTTAGAGGTCTTGAGAAATCCTTGCTATATGAGCTTGAGATGTGGCTCCAGAGAGAAGAGATTCTCTGGTTTCAAAAATCTAGAGATAACAATATCAAATTAGGAGATAGATGTAACACCCCTACTAATTCGGTTCCTAATAATCCTATAAATGTCGCGCACAATAATATCTCGCAGCGGTAAATAATAAACTGTCGCCCTAATGGTGTCACTGTTATCACTCGCCCATACGGGTGATAACGATTTACCTGATAATCAACTTGCGAAACGTATTCTCGCAGTGACCACAAGAGATAGATAGCAGTACTTAAACAATTAAAACAAATTCAACGATAACCAATTATTACAGACCGTGAGCATCTAATCCAAAATACACCTCGGTTAAACAACCCGAGTCCAAACAACCTTAGTATCACACCGTACCGAGTCTATCCAACAGTAAACTTAATAGTCGCGCCCCGCGTCGACCCATCAGCTAGTCTCCTGCAATAAAGATGGTTTGTGGTATGGAATCAGCCCCTGCTGAGTATGCTATCACATGCCCCGTCATGCCCCCAAAGACCCCTCAATTATTTGGTCGAGAGCATGAGGTTCATTACATGCAATACCGTTTTAATATTTAAAACTATAAAACAATTAACAGTAATATCCATACAATAACACAACCATCAACATATGTAATATAACCACAAGTATAACCAATGAACAACCAAGCGAAACAACGAGAATAATAAACAAGTACTAGTTCTCGTCCATGGTGTAGAAACCAATATCGTTCGCCACTGTATAATTCTCAACTGTATTATTTGTTCAGTTATACCTAGTGACAATGTCTCGTTAAAACGACATGTCTCTAGTTACCCATATATTATGGCGGGTCACCCACGGCAGTAGCCACTCCAACGGTAGAGTCTCCGACCAACGAGCCATTCTAGCTCACGGGAAATTTTCTTGATACTTGCGGACCCGTACGCGGACATCCTGATATCGTTTTTGTGATCACAACGCGCACCAAGAGCCACATCCTCTTGGCTTTACTTTCCTTCATTAATTAATTAATTATTCCATCGCATCGCATTACCAAATTTTCCTAACACAACAGACTAAGGTCATTAGTCCAATCCGGAGTCTGTAAACTCGGGATCCAGTGTTAGATACGGGAGCGGCGTATAGAAAGGCCAATGCTCCATATAAAAGTTTCGGATAATATGTATATCTTATTATCCTAGTGCTACAACGTTTTTCTGACGATCCTTATATTCATATAAGATAGCACCATAGCCGCTAGTTCGTTTTATATATAGGTTCATATATACGAACCGATACTGTTAACTCAACAACAGTAATAATAAGCAGCTATAAATATACAATTCATGCATATTAATTATCACATTCAGACAAACAATCTTATCACAGATCACACAGAAGTCTGAACCGAGGAAGCCCTCAGAGACAATCAGAGACACATAACAACATACCGTTCACCCTGATGTATTACGGTGGAGTATGAATCAGCAAGATCCTATGCTCCGGGTGTCGTCTCTAACAGTCTAAACAATACATAATGCTACTGATTAGCATCCTATATAAACATCACAATTCTACGGTACCCCGTACCGTCACTAATAACTCCCGGTTAACCCCCCGTTATTAACTGTCAATGTTTGTCGGGTTTTCGGCTTAACTCGAGATTGGAAAAGTGTTACATTACACGCGTAGTCTTATCTCGTATATTAATATACTTATTGTTTTCTTCCTTTGTTGGACTTTGTTATCGCATGTAACTTAATGTATATTTGTAGATTGTATAGTTTGTTTCTTTATTGCATGTATGATTCTTTGTCATGCACTATACATCTCACCTTAGTATTTATTTTTCTAAGGTTTCTCTCTCTTTTTTTTTTAAGTTCAATGTGGTATAATTCATATGTAAACAATACTTTGAATATATAAATTCTTATTATCCCATGTATACTCTTAACATTAGAATTTCCATATCTAATGTTTATAATTCTTTTCTCTTTATCATATGTCATTTTAATTATGAAAACACATGGTCATTAAACCATATTATATTTTCCCACCATAGCATATATTTATTTATGTGTATGTATTTGTGGAACTATTTTCTATATGGTAAATCTTATAATATATATTCATTCTTTTTAATGAATACCTCTTATATCATAAATGTTATAACTCTTATAACATTAAAAATCATATTATAAATTCCATTTAAAAATGTTAATATTTCCGAACAGCACCTATGTTCTTAAATATTTACAAAATCCACCACTTAATTAATATAATGTTACATTATAGTTATATAACATACCTTATGACATTTAAGTCATTAAAACAATTATAACCTATAGTTATATTTTGTTTATAAAATACCAAACAACCCCTTATATTCTCGGTATTTACTATAAACCACTAAACTTCTATAAATCACAAATCTTCCCAATTTATAATACATACTTTTCTAATTTCATTAAAACTATATATTATACATATATCTTTATAAAATCTTATGTGTAATTCCAAAAATTACCAAACTATACCAAAAGGTTATAAATATTATTCCTAACCTTATATTTCCTCTAAATCTCGGTTTCTACACATAAGTTACCCATTTGTAACAATGTTATAAAATACCATATATTATAGCTATATAATTCATATAAACTCCAAATTTAACCAAATAAACTTCTAAAAATTCCTAATAACTTAAGGACTATTCTAAATTCCCTTTAGTACCCCTAAGTCTCGGAATTTACATTATAGCCCCATTTTTATAAATCTTTCACAATTTAATAAGTATCTTATTATAAGATAGTATTTAAATTTCTTAAATTTTCCAAACTTGGTCAAAGTCTCCTATATAGTCAACTTTGACTTCTAATACCAAATGGGAACCAATTTTTTTTGATAATCACTAATAATAACCTATACTTTTCTATTTTTACAATGTTGACCCAAAACTTTATAAAATGTTATAATTTTTATTAAATTCATTTTAAAACCCTAAATTGCTCTAAATTAAGCCCACGACTTTCTAATTTCCTAGTAATTACGATTTGGCCCCAATTTAATTATATATGCATAAATCTAACTAAATAAGCTTATAAACTTAAATTAAAATGGCCTAATGACATGGCCTTATTACAACCTTGAACTTGCAAAATAAATTACACAATAAATGTCTCAAAATATAATATATGCTCACGGCCTCACCATGGTTTAAATATTTTTCCACATAATGTCATAATTTGACCATTATGTTAATTAAATCACTTAAATGACTAGCTTAATTTATCTTAGTCATTTTTTCCATTTTTAGGTCAATATAACCCATGTGAACTTCTCCACTCTCGGCAATATATATATATGCTAAGAATTTATAAAAATCATAAGTTTAAGGTGTTTGTACCTTGATTAATCCTTGTATGAGCTCGGTCACTTGTAGGAAAATTCACCACATGATTTAGACATGTTTAATACACCAAAACAAGATATGGTTATACTCCAAGCTTGAGCTTAACCATAAGGAATAATTAATGTAAGATTTAAGGCAAAAATCACCTTAAAAATGCAAGGGAAGTTCAAGCTGGTTTCGGCCTGAATCAAACACACCACAAGGTGTTAGATCCACCATATTGACATAGGAAATGGCTAGATCACAACAAGCTGCCTTGTTATTAGGTTTTACCTTGGAAAATGCCTTAAAAGAGGGTATTTCCTTTGGATCTTGGTCACCCTTGCTCCAAATGGCTAACAAACTGAATGGACATGTAAATATGAAGATTATGAGTGTATAAACTCATAAAAATCAGAGGAAGAAAATCGCTTGGAGTGTAGAGAGGCTTAAGGTATGTTTTTACCTTAAAATGCAATTTTGAGCAACCTTGGTCCCTCTACTTGCTTCAGCCGAGTTTAGATGTTGTTATAACCTTAGAACACTGATAATGAGCCATAGGAATTGATGAGCCATGAAATCTAGGTGTAGGTAGTGAAGAGATGAAGAAAAAGAGCTAAAAATGACCTTAAAACCTTACCTTAAGAGCTTAGGAGTTAGATCTGCCTTCCATGCTCAAGAATAAGGCTTGAGAGCTTCTAGGAAGGAGGTGAGCTCGGCTGGAATGGAGGGAGTCGGACAAGAGCAAGAGAAATGAGTGGAAAGGCTTGAAATAATTGAAAAAGGTAAGTTTACTATTGCAAATTTGGTGTTAGGTAGCAATTTGTCTAATAATGATTGTGAGCTGTCTCCTATCCTCCTTGCCAGCCGATTTCCATGGGGTCAAATGGGTCATTAATTGACCATTGACCATACTTGGTCAATTTGACTCAAACGGGCCCCCTTGTGGGGTTTTATTAATATTTTAATATTAAATTTGTAAAAAATTTGTAAATTTCTGGAATTAAATTCCTAATATGATATAATGTGATATATTATCATATTTAAAGGTAGTTATAACCTTTAAGCCCATTAAAAACCAATTTAGAAGGCAATCTCACAAAAACGTGCTTTAAGGAGTTTTAGTGCACATTTTTGTGTCACAGGGCGTTCCTGAGCTTAGTCTTCTTTGATAATAGTTTTGTTGTGTTCCTCACTTCATTATAATACTTAGGAATCCACTTTGGATCCTATTTGAGGTCATACAATCTTTATGGTGTCTTAAAGCACATTTTTGGCTTTACCGATCTTAAGGCGTGTTTTGCCTTGTTAAGATCTTTTAGATTGTTCCCCAATAATATTTAGATGTTTATTAATCAACTTAGATCATTAATAGATCATTTAATTATATTTTAAAGGTTAGGGGTATTTCAATAGAAATACCTCTTACTTTCACATTAAAACTAATATCAGAAGAGCAAGAAATAGAATTACTAAGCTCATGGGAAGCGATGGGTAGTGGGTGACTAATGATGAGGATTTGAGTACTCTGGTACAAAATCATTTTTCTAACCTTTTTGCTAGTAGTGATTCCTGCTCTCAGGTTTTAGCAGATCACGACTTTCCTAGTCTTTCAGCCCTAGATTATGAGTCCTTCTACAAGGATGTTTCCATGGAGGAGGTCACCTCGGCTCTTGGTAGCATGAAACCTTATAAAGCTCCTGGTGTGGACGGGTACCCAACTAGATTCTTCCAGGCCTTTTGGCCTCAGATTGGTCCATCTGTGTTAAAATTCATTAGAGATTCTTTTGTTAGTGGTTCCTTTGATCACAAGCTCAATCATATAATAATTGCTCTTATTCCTAAAGTGGAGCAACCTTCTCTTATGTCTCAGTTTAGACCCATCTCTCTCTGTCAAGTCCAATATAAGATACTAGCCAAAGTTATTTCAAATAAACTCAAACCATTCATGTCTACCTGGGTCTCTGATAATCAATCCAGCTTCATTCCCGATAGGAGCATCTTTGATAATATTATCATGGTGCAGGAGGCCTTACATTTTCTTCATAATACCAAAGCTAGGAGTGGAATCTTAGCCCTCAAGATTGATCTGGCCAAAGCTTACGACCGCTTATCATGGAAATTTATTTAAAATACTCTCCAATGCTTAGGTCTCCCACACAACTTGATTAAATTAATTATGTTCTGTGTATCTTCGGCTACATTCCAGGTTAACTGGAATGGTGGCCTAACTAATGTGTTTAAGGTAGGGAGGGGCGTGAGACAAGGGGACCCATTATCCCCTTTCTCTTTGCCTAGATAGACTTTCTCAGATGATCCTTAAGGCTGTCGATAGAAAAACCTGGAAGCCTCTGGTCATGGGTCGATCTAGGGTTTTGTTATCTCATAGTTTCTTCACGAACGATCTAGTTTTATTTTGGGAAGCCACTACCAGGCAAGTGAGTGTTATGAGGAATATTCTGGAGGATTTCTGCGAGGCCTCTAGCCAAATTATAAGCTTTGAAAAATCAATTATGTTGCTGTCAAAGAATGCGAGTAGCTAAAGGGCTGAGGTTCTTAGTGCGAAGGCGGGGATTCCTATATCTAGGGATTTTGGACGCTATCTAGGGGTGTTCCTCCAGCAAGGCCGAGCTGATAAGCGCAATCAAGAGTTTTTGCTTGATAAAATAAGGAATAGGCTTACGGGTTGGAAACGTAAGTCACTGTCCTTTGCTGGTAGAGTGTGTTTAGCGAAAAGTTCAATTTCTTCTATCCCCATTCACAACATGCAGTGTCAGATCATACCCAATGGCGTCTGCGATTAAATTGACCAATTATGTCATAATTTTGTTTGGGGCCAGGAGGACAATTCTCGTAAATATCACCGGATATCTTGGGACCAGATATGCAAACCCAAAGACTGTGGGGGCCTTGGTTTTAGTAAGTCTCGGTTGATGAATTTGGCATGTTTTGGGAAAGTGGTATGGAACCTTGTGTCGAACAAGAGTAGTAGCTGTAGTCGGCTCTTAAGGAGCAAATACCCTAATCCTGATGTTGGTCATTGCTCTGTCATATGGAAGAACATTAAAAAATGTAGCCCCCTGATCCAGAATGGGTTCCGATGGGTTGTACATGATGGTAAAACTGTTAAATTCTGGAAAGATAGATGACTGTTTAACTCTAATCGTTTGTCTCTTTCTACTAGGAGTATTCCTGATGCAATTGTTGAGGATGTTGTAGCTGATTATTGGGATGGGAATCTCGGGTGGAAATGGGATAGATTCATGGGTGTGAGCCTCGATTTTTGAACCCTATCCTATGTTGATTCAAGTTGATTAGGATCTGATCGGATTCTAGGTCCACTTATAACCTAAGCTTAATAACTATGTCATATAACACTAGTTATTAAATCCTAAGTTAGCTCACTGGAACCTAATTAGAATTGCCACCTAATTTTGACCTAGGGTAAATTAGGAAAGGAGAGTTCAGGTTCGGGGCTTGATATTAGACTTATTTAGGGTTCAATTACTTTCATTACCCCTTGAAGTCGTTTTTCCTCTACTTAGTTTAATTACAGCTTATTACGAGTCGTTTTAACCTAAGTGCGCGCTTCTGATTTTTTTATTTTTTGACAGAAATTAAAAGTGAAATTGAAATCACCTAAACTAGGGTTTTAGAGGTAAAATTAGGTCAAATTTTGTTTCCGTCCGTGGCCACGGACCTAATGTCCGAGCCCACGGACCCTAGTTAACCTAGCTAGTTGTACAGAAAAGTCAAATCGAAAAGAAAACAGAATTTTGAAAAGTCCGGGGCCACGGACAGGACGTCCATGGGCCCGGACATAAGTTGAGAAAACCTAGAAAATTCAAAAATTTAAATCCCGCCGCTGTCCGTGGGTGTCCGTGGCCACGAACAACCCATCCGTGGTCCCGGACCACATGTCTGAGGTCACGGACCACCCACGGACGGTGGGGTTTTGGTGGTTCCCAACGGTGTTTTCGGCTCAAAATTTATGGACGTGTTCCTTGAAAGATTTACAAGATGTTAGTAATCAAAAGATTTCAATTTGAAGTCAGAATAATGATGAAACTTAGAAAACAAGTTAAAGGGTAGAAACGAAAACGAACAACTATATAGAAGCCGGAAAGAGTCGGTTCGAACCCCAATTTTAAAGGAAACTCAGAAAGGTTGTGGGGAGTTAGAAAACTAAGATTCCTACCTGTTTTACCTTCGGATTTGAGGTGCTTCTTCACGTCGGGATTCTTTAGAAGCCTCGTGGATGCCGGCTCCGGATTGAGGTCGACCCGAGCTTCTGACCCCTTGCTGTTCTTGAAGTTCTTCACACTTTGGTGGTGTTTTGGTGAAGGTTTGATGATTGTTGATGTTGTGGGAGTTGAAGAATGTGTTTAGATGATGATTTTGGAAGGTTTTCGATGTGATTTCGTTGCTCGGGTGTGTAAAAACGTGGGAGACTTGTGACGGCTGGGTTCTCTGACTTTCTAGGGTTCTTGGAGATCTAATTTAATCAAGGGATAAGGTTCATTATATAGGCTCCCTTAAAGATAGAAAATCCGGTAAAAACTGAGATTTACTCACGATTTAGCTTAAGGGCTTCAAAAAAAATTTTGACTATGAAATTTTAACCATGTGTAAAAGATGATATTTGATTTTTCCAAGGTGGAATCGAATTTTTTGGATATTGGAAAATTTTTAAATTCAATTTCTTGTCAGATTCAATCAGAAATTACTAGAAAATTATTGAAAATTCGAAAAATAAAAATTCCAATGCCATTATGCTTAAAATGTCATCTTCTATCATGGGTTAAAATTTTAAAGCATTTTGAGTTGATTTAAGCCATTTTCGGAGGAGAGAGATAGCTCATAGGGAGCTAAGGAGCCTTGAAAAATTACGAAAATGCCCCTGAAGATCACTAAGCTGTCCCTAGTACTCTGAAATGTGCCGATCGAACTGGGAACCCTCGCTACTTGACCAAACTAGCCTATTAGTAGAGACTCTCTTTCGGGGGTTAAAATTTTGGGTATAATAGATTGCCCCCTGTCAACTAGGCTTTGTAATAGAAATGAAAAGGCTAGTTGATGCTTGAGTGATACCCCAAAATTTTGGATCTTAAAAGACCCCGCATGCAGTTGAAAACCGACAAATTGTGTCGAGCTGTTCTAAGGCGCTGACTACCTATAATTAAAGTGAAAGGATGTCGAGCAATTCTAAGGCGTCGACCACCTAAAGGTAAAAATGAAGTAATGTCAGACTATTCTAAGGCGTCGACTACCTATAAGGATGATAAGATGTCAGGCTACTCTAAGGCGTTGACTACCTATAATGAATGAGATGATGTCAAGCTATTCTAAGGCGTTGACTACCTATAATGAATGAAAAGATGTCAAGCTATTCTAAGGCGTTGACTACCTTAATGAATGAAATGATGTCAAGCTATTCTAAGGCGTTGACTACCTATAATGAATGAAAAGATGTCAAGCTATTCTAAGGTGTTGACTACCTAAAGTGATGAAAATGATGTCAAACTATTCTAAGGCATTGACTACCTAAAGTGAAATAAAGTATGCCGACCATTCTAAGGTGTCGGGAACCTGTAATGCAAATGTAGATGTCATGCAGAAGAAGATGATATGATGATGATATGCTGATGAAGATGACATGATGGTATGCTGATGATGCTCGGATGCTTCTGGGGCCGAAACCCGTTCCAATGCTCTTGATTGGTATACTATGGGGACTTATTGCCTCTGCTCACCAACTGGAGTGCTGGGATAACTTCTAGATTAGCAAGAGGACTTATTGACACTGCCCACTAGTTTTTCTCCCTAAAAAGTTGACATGAAGATGGGGACTTATTGCCACTGCCCCGCCAGCTTGGATCACGCACTGTCTCGTACTTGTGTCGCACTGAGGATGATACTAGGTCTTGTACTGGTCTCGTACTGATGATGTTAATGCTGGGTCTCGCACTGAATGAAGATGGTAGGTCTTGCACTGAAGTCTCGTACTAAATGGATGAAGGAAAAGCTAGATCTCGCACTGATTCTAGGTCTCGCATTGAATGAAGATGCCGAATCTCATACTAAATGAAGAAAATGCAGGGTCTCACACTGATTTTGGGTCTCGAACTAAAAATAAGTTGGAAAGATAATGGTCTCGTGCAAAAGAATGTGTTGGAAAGGTCCCATGCAAATGAATGTGGTGAAAACCAATTGTAAAAGTGTCAAACATGGAAATGATGAGGTGTATACAAAAGTTTGTAAAATGCAATCACAGTGCATGTAAAATACTTGTTCAAAACAAGAAACTGATGAAAATTGTTCCAAACATGGCATTGATGAGAATTGAAAGTTGTTCAAAGCAAGAAATTGCTGAAAAATGTGCCAAACGTGGCTACGCTTTGAGAAAAACCCTGCTGAAAAAGGAAAGTGAAATAACCATTTCCTGACCAGAAATTTCAGATCTGTAATTTGTTTCTTAGAGGTTGAACATGCTGTTGGTGGGAGTGTGTGGTGTTTGAGTGGTGATCGGGACTTATGATGGACTTGTGGTGTATGAAGTGAAGGTAAAGGCTTATGTGGGCCTGTGTGGTGGTAATGTTGGTGGTACTCAAACTTTGGGTTTCAATTGGTGTTGTCATGGCAATTGTTGGTTCCAACAATTGCCCCTAGTATTTTTCTTTTAAGACAATCTGAGCTAGAGTTCATGGCAAACGAGTCTCGTCCTCACAGGGTTAAGGCTTATGCTTTGATTTGGTGCTTCCTAACCTACACTCGACGTGTTTGGTGTTTGCACTCGTTTCTCACTTACGGTCACAACTTCTAGACCATTGAATTTGATATTTGATGGATTTACGCATTTGATCTGTTACTTTCATGTGATTGGATACACAATTACCAAGTCGTAAGTCTTTAAAGCTTATAACGTGGCCATGGGGCGTGATGAAAGACAACGGGGCCATGAAGGGATATTTGAGGTATGTGGAGCTAAAAGGGATGACCAAAGCTGCACCTTGCGTCTTCTCTCGGATTCATCTTCCTTGTCTTAAAGTCGTCTAGCCGCTTCGTGTTGATGTTGTTTTTGAGCTTCCGGACTTGGACTTTTGAAGTCGTACTTTACACCATTTCTCGTCTTTTTGTCATTCGGATTTCCTCGAGGCACTTCGGGTTTGCCTCTTTGTTTTATCCTTTCTTGACTTTGCCTTCGGGGTTCTTATGTTTCCCGGTTTTAGGTTTTGAGAGCTGTTTCGATGTGAGCTCTTTGGATCCTGTGTCACTCTGGGACCATTTGCGGATCACTTTGTTATGCTGACAGCGGCATTGCTTCTTTGGACTGATGAAAATGTCATCTGAGACCCGGGCTCCTCGCTTCCTTTGGTCACCGGGTCAGCTATTCATCACAGGATGACTTGTTTTGTGAAGCTTTGTAATATCAAAAAGGGATATAAGAAAGGCTCAGCGGGGCTGCCTAGGGTTTAATGTCAGGGTTCACAAGCTTTTGGCTATATGGTGTTGTACCTAGGTGCTTCGACATTCCTGATAATTGTGTATTCGTTCTTTGTTACTTTTCGCAGGTCTAAGAGTAAATTTACAAACTATCTCCTTCGGTCAGAGTTATGCCGTTTACCTCACCTTTGAATGTGGTCTCTCCGGAGTCGTGTAAAAATGACACGCTCGTTCACTCTTGGTTTTTCCACTCAAGACACTCTCGTGAATTTCTCACTCAGAAACTTGTTCACGTGTTAAAACAAAAGATGAAAGATGACGAACTTAAACTCAGATTGCCCCCAGTATTAATCCTGGGTTTATAACAACAATTTGACAAATGTAGATTTTGAACCATTATGTGGTTTGTTTGGATGCTTAAGGGTGAGTTGTGGTGTGTGGTTAGACATGTTCATCCTTTTAGAAGCGCAATACAAATCGTTATGTTTCATAGTCGAGAAATGAATATTTCACGATCCTTTTCTCAAAAGTTAAGAATGCTCATTACTTTTTTTGTTTTTTGTTTTGTTTTTGAATGAATGCATGATTTTCATAGGAGAAATATGGACAAAAGGAAAACACCCCTTTATTGATAAATGAGAGAAATAACATTGATGACAAGTTTAACCAGAAATAAAACCCACTTAAGGCAAAACAAAACAATTGTAAAACGAAAGAAAAGCATGAAGACTATTGGAAAGAACAACTCCTAGTGGTTATTTGACGTAAGATTCTCACAAATGCTTCTACGCTTCGAGAACTGAAGCCCCTGGTCAACCAGATCCTGAATCATGTGCTGCAGGGCCCTGCAATGGTCGGTGTTGTGACCGGGAAGCTCGTGGAAATGACAGAATTGGCTAAGATTTCTCCCTAACTGAGTAGCTCCTGGCCTCATAGTAAGTGGTCGTAGCGGATATCTCCGTCGAAGCTCTTCAAGTGATTGACTTGGTATTCGGCCGATGTCTATAAAATTTCTTTGACGAGAGTTCTGTTGGGGTGGTTCTACCGCTTCAACGTCCCAAACAGGTCCTCCTGACTGCCGATCAATGTTCACCTCATGCTCCTAGCCCTCTTAGGGTGCAACTTTGGATGCAAGTTGCTGCTTCCAGTTGTCTGATCTCTCTCCTAAGTTCTATAGCAATTTCTTTGACATTCCCCTCCGAACCTCGGACCCTAATGGAGCCAACTTCAATGCAGTCATAAAGGGCGTTGAGAAGCCTGTCCACTAACTCGTCTTGAGCTTGATGTTCGGACTCGAGGGAAAGAGCCTTTGCTTTCAACTCTTCGTTAATGTCGACGTAGTTGGATTTCACAGCGTTCAGGACAACACTACGTCTCTGCTCCATGGCATCAATGGTGGCCATGTGCTTTTGTTCCAAAATTGCAAGCTGGGCTTCCATGTTGATTGGACCACACTTAGGACTTGGGTCTACCTGTTTCCATCATTAGCTAACAAAAGGAAGTGGGCTGAATGATACTGGGATGAGAATGACGCTTCACAAGGTAGATTGAAGACCGGAACAGGCTTAGACTGAAAGCAAGTGAGCCAGGATACCCAGAAAATGAGGTGTTTGGGCTGGAGTATTTTTCAGATTGTGAATTGGAATTTGGACTGAAATCTAAATTGATGGCTTTGATTGGGCCTGAGAGGTGACACCTAGATCTAGGGTTTTGGGCTAGGGCCCGGATAAGAAGTCTACCTAGATTAGAATGAGCCCTTGGGCTGGAATGTGTTTGGGCCTGAAGTAAAGAACATGGGCTGGAATGGTCCCTAAATCACAAATGGGTCTAACTTTCTTTGGGTCAGAGAAGATGGTAGCTAAGCCGAAAAAGATTTTATTTTCAGGACTTGTGAGTTATTTCAAGTTCAGGTGGATTTCTTTTTATGGGCCTAAAACTAATTGGATAATTCAAATTGGGCCGGAAGAGAAATCACCTAAGTCTAGGCTTTTGGGCCGAAGCCCGAATGACTCACATATTAAACCAAACAGGGCCTCTGGGCCGCAAACAAATAGAGCTGCCAATTCGGGTTGGGCTAAGTTGATGTAGGAGAACTTCCTATCAATCTCTAGGCTGGGTAATGGGCCGATCGTATAAGCAAACAAGGCCCACACAAATTCAACATGTCCTCACTAGACGCTTAAATCAAACCGGGTATGGATCGATCCAGAGAGGTGCTTGGGTCATGGGCCAAGGTCACCACAAAGTAATAGGGCTTGCACACTATTCTCTTTGGGCTTCCCCACTTTTTTCACATCACCTGAAGGTGTGCGTCTACGGTCGGGTCTTTGAATGACCAAACAAGGTTAGGTAAGGACACTGCCAGGAAAATGCTTGGGGCTAAAGCCCAGGTATTAAGGGGGTGTGGTTAGACGAAACCCTCCTCTTTTCCTACACTTATTCGCATCACCTAAAAAGGTGTGAGTCCTTGACAGGGGACCCTAAAGCGGGTCCCGAGGTGAAATCGGTTTAAGTGGACCCTCACTCTCATATGATGTAAAGGTGCATAAAATTAAATTGCACACAAAAATAAACAAACAATGTAATAAAGCCATAAATAAACAATTTCAAGTTAAGCCCTCTTTCTTAAAATTAAACAAGTTAAAATTAAGAGTTTGTCCCCAGCAGAGTCGCCATTCTGTGAGCATCAATTTTTGAACCCTATCCTATGTTGATTCAGGTTGATTAGGATCTGATCAGATTCTAGGTCCACTTATAACCTAAGCTTAATAACTATGTCATATAACACTAGTTATTAAATCCTAAGTTAGCTCACTGGAACCTAATTAGAGTCGCCACCTAATTTTGACCTAGGGTAAATTAGGAAAGGAGATTTCGGGTTCGGGGGCTTGATATTCGACTTATTTAGGGTTCAATTACTTTCATTACCCCTCGAAGTCGTTTTTTCTCTACTTAGTTTAATTACGAGTCGTTTTAACCTAAGTGCGCGCTTCTGATTTTTTTTAATTTTTTGACAGAAATTAAAAGTGAAATTGAAATCACCTAAACTAGGGTTTCGGAGGCAGAATTAGGTCAAATTTCGTTTCCGTCCGTGGCCACGGACCTAATGTCCGAGCCCACGGACCTTAGTTAACCTAGTTGTACATAAAAGTCAAATCGAAAAGAAACCAGAATTTTGAAATGTCCGGGGCCACGGATAGGATGTCCCTGGGCCCGGACATAAGTTGAGAAAACCTAGAAAATTCAAAAATTTAAATCCCGCCGCCGTTCGTGGGTGTCCGTGGCCACGGACAACCCGTCCGTGGTCCTGGACCACATGTCTGAGGTCACGGACCACCCACGGACGGTGGGTTTTTGGTGGTTTCCGACGGTGTTTTCGGCTCAAAATTTTTGGGCGTGTTCCTTGAAAGATTTACAAGATGTTAGTAATCAAAATATTTCAATTTGAAGTCATAATAATGATGAAACTTAGAAAACAAGTTAAAGGGCAGAAACGAAAACGAACAACTATACAGAAGCCGGAAAGAGTCGGTTCGAACCCAAATTTTAATGGAAAGTCAGAAAGGTCGTGGGGAGTTAAAAACGTGGGAGACTTGTGACAGCTGGGTTCTCTGACTTTCTAGGGTTCTTGGAGCTCTGATTTGATCAAGGGATAAGGTTCCTTATATAGGCTTCCTTAAAGATAGAAAAATCCGGTAAAAACCGAGATTTATCGACGTTTCAGCCACAAGGGCTTTCAAAAATAATTTGACTATAAAATTTTAACCATGTGTAAAGGATGATATTTCTGATTATTCCAATGTGGAATCGAATTTTTTGGATATTGGAATATTTTTAATTCAATTTCTCGTCTGATTCAATCAGAAATTACTAGAAAAATAGTGGAAATTCAAAAAATCAAAATTCCAAAACCATTATGCTTACAATGTCATCCCTTATCATGGGTTACGATTTCAAAGAATTTAGAGTTGATTTAAGCCATTTTCAGAGGAGAGAGAAAGCTCATAGGGGGCTTATGAGCGTTGAAAAATTGTGAAAATGCCCCTGAAGATGACTAAGCTGTCCCTAGTACTTTGAAATGTGCCGATCGAACTGGGAACCCTCGCTACTTGAGCAAACTAGCCTATTAGTAGAGACTCTCTTCCGGGGGGGTTAAAATTTTGGGTATAACATACCGTATATCACATAAATATTATTAATTCACAAGATACCACAAAACTTAATTAAATATACATTAAAAACAGTACAAAAAGTAATAAAAATTTAATTTTACTAATTTATTGGTTAAAATTTGATAAAATAAAAAAACCACATATATAATTAAATTTTTGAAAAAATATAAAAAATACTATATATAATTTAAGAGCTAAAAATTTAATTAAAACTAAAAAATAGTTAAAATAATGATAATTTAAAATTATATAATATTTTTACTTAAATTATTTTTATTAATATAAAATGGTATTATTAAAAAATTAAATTTATATAAAGTAAATTTAAAAATTAGATTATCGTTCTCTTTACTGTTTTTGTCCATTTTTAATCAAATTTGTGCTTCTCTAGTATGTTATACTTTCATAATTCTTTAGATATTTTATTATTATATATATGGTATTTTTTATTTTTCAATTTTAACTCTTATATGATGAACATTAATTTTTACTGATACTTTCAAAACAAACGTTTATTAATTTTTGTTTTAAACTTAAATATATACAATGATATTATCTCAAAATATTAGAGTATAATATTTTTAACTATTATTAGATTTTTTGTCAAATTATTTAGCTTGTATATAATATTTTTATATAATATAACTTTATATATATTTAATTCAAAACTAAAACTAAATTATCAAATACTTTTTTAAACAAGTAAGTAACAAAAACTAACTTTTTCTTATATATGAGTTAAAATTGAAAAAAATAAGAAATACCATATATATAATAATAAAATCTCTAAAAATATGAAGAATAATACAAGGTATTATTATATTAGAGAAGCCACAAATTTGGTTAATAATTGTCAAAAATAATAAAGAGAATGCTAATTTAAAATTTTTTACAATTTTAATTTATATAAATTTAATTTTTTTAGAATAATATTTTAAAATATGAAAATCATTTTGATAAAACATTTGGATAATCATTCTTTTAATTACTTGGTATTTTTAATTTTTTATAATTTGTTTATGTTTTTTACTAATTTTATAAATATATATTTGGTACTTTAATTTTTATAAAAATTCAACCTTTATATTTTTTATTATTTTTTACTGTTTTAAATATATTTTAATAAATGTTGTGGTATTTTGTGAATTAAAAATATTTATGTGGTATGCATACCGTGAACTATGTTTATTAACAAATAGAAATATTTTGGTCTTAAAAAGTTTTGGTTTAGTAATTTGTACTATCTGGTGAATTAAAATTATTTTTATGGTATCTGGAATTTTTTTTGTGGTATTTTATGAATTAACACTTTTTAGTGGTATCCCGTGAATTTTCCCAAAATTTATTAATTTATTGTTAATAACTAGTAGAAAAAATATGGTTAACCATCAATTATTGGTATACTTTTACCGGTATTGTATTGTTTTACAGGTTGAACATACAGCTTATGATTTTAAAAAAAATTAATCAACTTTTAAATTCTCATATATTCAATCACCACAACCAAAATCAAGTTAAACTCAATCAGAAAATCGGTGCTTTCAGTCAATTACGAGTTCAACACTAGTTTTAATTTCAATTACCCGGTTCCAATTTTAATTTTATATACTCTCCTCATCACATAGCATTCATAGAGTGTGTATCTACTACAAAATCAATAAAAATAAGAGTAAATTACTCATAACCCCCTTAAGATTTGGGATATTACAGTTAACCCACTTGTATTTAATTATTGGTAACCACCTCGAGGTTAAGGTATCTTTGACTACCAGCCCCCAAACTATAACTCTATTATTGGAAAGTTAACATCTATCAACTTAATCACATTAATAATGCGAGGTTGGACAACAAAACTGCTTAATCAACATCGTCTAACTCCCTCTCATCCCACTTTAGATGCATTTTTTAGGTCAGGTTGACATTTTTAGGCAAATAACAATATAGATTAAGTAGTGGTTTTTGTCGAGTCTGACATTAATAATGTGATTAAGCTGATAGGTCAACACGTAGTTAACTTCCTACTAACAAAGATATAGTTTGGGGGCTCATAGTCAAAGATACCTTAACCTCGAGGTGATTACCAGTAATTATGATAAAAACAAGGGGGTTAACTGTAATATCTCCAAAGGGATTCTGAGTAATTTACTCTAAAAATAATTCCAATGAAGGCTAGTTAGAACGCAAAATAAAAGGAAAAACAACATTCAACTCTTTGTTCTATTGAAATGTTTGTGATGGCCCAATGGGTGAACTCAAATAGTATAAAACTTATTATTCATAAACTCGAAGTCAAATTTCCACCCCTTAATATCTAAGAGTCTTAAAAAAAAACTCGTATCAACTGCTTAACAATTAAAATTCTATGAATAAACCGTGATTTCGAACATTTTTAAGAGATACAAAATCGTGATTTTGACCTAGTTGCCTCCATGTATTACTGCCATTTTGACCGAACAGAACCGTCAATCAGAGAGGCAATGTATATCGCGTTTGATACTGTCGCAAGGCGGTAGACTCAAAATCGAAACAAATAACTTCCAAAGTCATCGTTGATCTTTTCGAAATTATTGGCTGACTTGCGTTCACACATCTTCATTAATACTACTCGGATACTCATTTGGTTATGCAGTACTTCTGCTGCATCTTAGTTCTCTTTACAAGCTTATCACTGGTATGCGGTTTGTTTATTACTAGTAATTTTTATTTCACGAATCAAGCCAGTTGTTTGACATTGGGTTTAGGTTATTAAGTACTATTTTATTCAACCTACGTAACATTAATGTGTACACTTGTGTTCTAATACTGACCAAATATGATTAATTTATGTTCAGGACTTACAAAAGCTGAGCAAGTTGTACTATATTAAATTTACATTGTTAAATAAATTTCTACGCAAGCTATTCAACATTAAACTTCTAATCTTTTAAGCTAAATGACCCATCTATTGTTCAACATTATAACAATACAGGATCAAGAAAGACGACTAGTTGTCCAATATTTAGTTCATCGCAAATTCGATTGTGCAGCGAGTTCGTACGTGAGCTAGGAATGGGACACGATTTGGCAGTCCAGTCCAATGTTCCTAGGATCGCGATCCGGATCGTAGGATCGTACGATCCTACATCCCACCTCATAAATACGAGTTGGATCGGTGCTAGACTCGGAATTTGGTAGGATCGTGGTAGGATCGGGTAGGATCGGTGGGATCGTTCAGGATCGCGATCCAGCACCGATCCTACCATTTTACATTTTAGAACATACAAATATATAAAAAAAACATAAAATGAGCTTTATCTTATTCACTGATATCACCTCACGTCCTCACCTAATGACTTAACTCGTATTTCCTAAATTATAACCCAAACTTATTCATCTTCCTCTTCATTCAACCACAACAGCTTCAATCCTCTTCATTCAACCACCAAAGTGAACATCAACTTCAATCCTCTTCATTTTACCAGCAAAGCGAAGCAGCATAGCAGCTTCAATCCTCTTTGTTCAACTAGCAAAGAGAAAGCAACACAACACTTTAATCCAAATTGAACAGCAGCAACACATCAGCTTCAATCTTCCTCTTCATTCAACCATAAATAGCAGCGAACAACAACACAACAGCGAACAATTGGTTTCTTTTTTAACATGTTTTTTTTTTTGTCAAACTAAATGTTAATCATATCAAGCATATTATAGTGGCATAATGACCAGAATCAATTTGGTTACTATCAAATTATAATTTAATGTTTGTTATAGTTAATGGTTCAGTTTTTTCTTTTGACATTATGATGCAAAGACACTAGCGTTACAACAGTGTATGTCAATCGTAGTGGCAGCTACTAGATTGAAATCTCATAAAGCTAGTGGATAGAATATAATTACTTAATTTGTTCTTATTATCTTCTAGTATAAAGCATGTTGTGGGACTTTTAAGTTTTGAAGCTGGCAAGCACCAATGTCAAATTCTGGTTAGAGCTGGACCTAAAGGTTGTATTGTAGGTAGAAGGAAAATTGCTCCTAGTAATAGATCAGATCCAGGATGGAACAAGGTATTGAGGTTGATCGTGCTACTGAAAAGTAAAGTGCATGTACATGTATAGCAACATTGTGTGTAGGGGGTATTTATAGGCGGAAAGCTGGAACATCATCTCATTGGCACCAACATAGATGTTGAAGCATGTTGACAGTTCCCAGCTGATTGATATGTATCATATCTAACATTTTTTTTTGTTTAAGAACTGAATTATGGGATTTGTGATTCCACATGCTAATATTTTTGATATTGTAAGAGCATATCTTACTTATCGATTGCTTAAGATGATGAACTATATGTTATCTTTGCTCATGGTTTATTTGCTGTAAAATTTTATATGATTTTTAGTTTGGTTCATGCTTTTTCTTATGAAGTTTCATAATGCAAGATAACATGAACTACGAACTTATATTATCAATTTTGTAGGATCGTTCGATCCTACGATTCGATCCCCGATCCGATCCTAGGGGTCCATTACGATCCTACGGTAGGATCGCGATCCTGAAAACATTGGTCCAGTCAGCAGCTGACTGGATTGTTTTATTGATTGAGTTATCTTTTTACTATATTAATTTTAAATGGTTGTAACTTTTAACATATAAGTCCAAAATGAAAAAA
>JAIOTZ010000896.1:0-42725 GCA_023374045.1 Limonium bicolor
CTAGCACCCCGCCTCGTAAAAATCTAGGCTGCAATTAGGGGATGTTTATCACCCTAATGCCCCGCCTAAAGAAATCCAGACTGCGACAAGGGATGGGACGACCCCAGTGCCCCGCCTCGGAATTTTATTTTGGAAGGGAGACAAGTGATGTCTAACTATGGAGGGAATGTTTTGAAGGGGTTAGTCATTACTTGCTCCCAAAAACGGTTTATTTGAGTTAAAAATTGAGTTGGAAAACTTTGGAGTTGTTCGGAATTCTCGGTAAAGAAACACTGATTTTGAGAAATGTTTTGGAAGAAAACTTTCTGTATATGTGAGAAGAACTTTCTGCATTTGAGAAGAGTTTTCTGTGATGTGAGAAGAGTTTTTCCTTTAAAATTCCACAAAATAGTTTCTTTTGAAAACTTGAAGAAAATTGGATGAAATAGTTGTTTGAAATCTAGGAAGATAGATTCTTGGATTTTGGATTTTTAATAGAATTTACAAATTGAGTTTGAGTGGGATTGAGTATGAATTGGATTGAATTGAATCGGGCTTGGAACAGGCCAGGTCAAAGTTGGGTAAAGTCAACATTCGGTCAAGATCAACAATCAGTCGGTCAAAGTTTGGGTTTGGTCAAACTTGGACTTCGTTTGGGCCTTTAGGCCAAAATGGGTTTGGGCCTTGAAATGGGTTTGGGCCCAAATTGGGTTTGGGCCCGAATTGGGTTTGGGCCCGAATTGGGTTTGGGTAATGGGCCGATGTGGGCTATGGGCCTGGTCCGAGGTTGGGCCTTGTGTTGGTTTGGGCCTTGGGTTGATTTTTGTGGGCTTGGGCCTGGTCCAAGGTTGGGCCGAGTTTGGGCCTTGGGTTGGTTCGGGCCGGACTGAGATGTGGGCTGGGTTTGGACAATGGGCTAAGTTGAGTAGTGGGTCGGGCTGAGGTTGGGCCGGTTTTGGATATTGGGCCAAGTTTAGTTTTGGGCCAAGATTTGCAAGGGGCCAGGCTTGGTGGACTCGGGCCCAGATTTGGACTTTGAAAGCAGATTTCTCAAATGGGATGATTAAAAGATTGTTTGAAACTATTAGGAGCTAGTGGGCTTAAGTCATGTCTGAATAAAATTATTTGGATTTACAATTGGATTATTGTTGATTGTACATTTTACAATAAAATTAGGGGATAATTTGGAAAGTTTTAAGGAAAACGGGTATTCCTCACATGGACCGTGTCTAGGACCCGTATGCATTGAGGATACCCAAACCTAAAGCTTTACTACAAAAGGGTGACATATGGGCTATCTAGGGCTTCCTATGTCTTTGGGCCTTTATGTTGGGCTGGACCCAACAATTACCGAACTAAACTATACAATATTAACATATAATATACAGATAGTCATAACTTGAAACTGAGAATAAAATAAATGAACAAAACATGAGCGTAAGTAACAAAAGGAGTATGTATAATGATTCCTAAGGTGTGTGGTTACTACTTGATTCATCACTCAATTTATTTATTTTTTTGGTCTAAAGGCTCTAAAAGATCAATACAAACAAATCTAATTCCGAGATTTCTAGGCGAAATTACCGATCAATTGGAAGGTTTGTAAATCAACAATAGAAGAGAGTTAACCAAGACTAATTACATTATTCGAATGAAGCGGCCGATTGAAATTGAAATTATTCTACCAAACCCTGGTCAATAAAATCTATTTTGATCCATTTTTTTTTTTTGGGTCAAACAACTAGTTATTCTTGGGCCTGGCCCATCAACCGATACAATTGTAATCCCCGACAAATGTCACACGATGAAGGCATACAACATAACCGAAAACCATAACAGGGATACTCATAATTAAAACCAAAACCAGATGGAGCTCAAGTCTGGAAGTAATCAATATTGTTGGAGTGATCGAGTTATTAATCAGATTATTCAAACTAGATAACCAAAGGTCAAATAGCTAAAAAAGTTCTGAGATTATTTTGGGCATGTATTTCTTTTACTACGTTCACACAACTCATGTTAAAGCACTGCAACATATTAGCCTCATTCAACTCTCATTTCAACGAAAATTAACTGCATGACAGAGGAGACTATTCGGCAAACATATGGTGATAAGGTCAACAACGTAAGCCGATTACTTGCGGACAAGTATCAAGGAATAAGCATAACTACAGATATATCACAAATGGAACATTCAAGCATACACAATCAAAAGAGGCTTAAGAGTGGTATAGGTTAAGATTTGGTACCGAGAGAGGGAGAAGACAACTCCTGCAATAATCGAAGTAAAACAACACAAAGAAATCCAAACAGATTAATGGTTAGATGAAACAAAACAACTGAAACGGTTTGAACAACATGAACACCCAATATGCACAGGTGGATGTATCGAGTTTCCTTAGGGACAGACACCATTCTCTCCTGTTAAAAGGCTTCAGTGAAATGCTTGGAATTAATCCTCACCTGAGCCCGAAAGAAGATCAACAAAACTAACTGCACCAAGGGATAAATAAGCACCAGAGAGAAAACTAGGGACAGATCAGTTTGCCAATATGATCAACTAAAAAAACAAGAATGTAGGATAGGTATCTGAACAGGTCCGCATCAACTAACACAACAACAGACAATTTGATCGGGACCAGAGGGGCGTAGATGGTCTTCTACTTCGAGTTTGAAGACCTGTATCAGACCTGCTGTCCATTGGAATTAACATGACAAAAAAAAGTTTGCAGATCAAGCAAGGAAGCAGAACGGGAGAGGAGAACGGGCAAAAATGATTTCGGGATGAACTCCCTGTAAAACCACGTTCCTTTCTCATCAACAATAGAAATACGGCCTAAACGAAAATAGGAGATTCACGCTGCATTTTCTGAAAAAACGAAAACCATAATACTTCGGCTCCCCGTTTTGGATCAACACACCACCTCAAAAGAAAAATTGAGTTTCATGTACTGAAATCCTTCCGCTACGTAAGCGGCAGAAGAAGAAAGGAAAAAAGAGAAAAAAAAAATATGGGAGGAGATTTGACGCTATGCATCGGTCATTCCGGTGAAGTCGACAACTGAACCATCACCATTAAAACGATTTCTGCAACAGAGAACTAGATCTCGTATTCACTCAGTTGGGAAATGAAGGAATGTTCCGAGGTGGAAACCAAAGGAAAGCGCATGGAGAAGTAGGGTGGGTGAAGTCCTTCGACAATGGTGCAGCTTCGGTGGTGGTGGAATCGACTGGTGGCGGCTAGGGTTTTCCAGGTGAGAACAAGACGAGGGAGCGGGAGGTAGATGGTGGCATGGCTTCGGTTGAAGATGATGGGGAGCTGAGAAAAAAAACTTGGAAGAAGGAGCATATCGGCTGGGTTTAGCAAAGGGAAGAAGATGGTCGTCAGCTGGGTTTTTTTTTAAGAGAATAGAGGCCGGTCGATCAGAGAGGGAGAGGGAGTAGCTTGGTGTTCATCGAAGATTTTTTGATGGAGAACGCAGGAAGAGTGAAGGATGAAAAAGAAATGATCGAGCGATGCCCAGGGGAGGAGACGACGCTGTTGGTATATGGTGGCGATCGAGAGAATGACGATGACCGAATGGAGGCGAATCCAGAAGAAACGGACAGAGGGGTATGGCGAATGGAGTGATTACATCGATCGAGAGAGGACCTATTGAGAACAATCTTGGGGAGGGAGATTGGCCCTTTCCACAAACCAACCCATACTGTCGTGTTGTAAATTAGCTCTTCCCAAAAAGCATGCCTGTGGCTATTCGAGATTGGAGTGAAGCAGTGGACCGACAAACAACGAAAAATTAAAAAAGGTTCTGCCCATAAGTGAATAAAAACGAGTTCTGCCCCTATATGGGTTTCGAACTCAAGACCTCCAAGTGTTTCCTCCTACACCTTACCCGACTGAGCTGTGATAGTACTTAGTACATAATGACAACAACTAAAACAAAATCTATGTCGGATTTCAGCATGCTCATGTGAGAAATAATAATATAAAAGTCCTAATTTCATCTGGATAACTCCTCTAAAAATGCTACGAGTTTAAAGGAAAGTATACAAGGAAAAAAGAGAAGACTAATCTAATGGCATGAAATTATGGAATGTAAATAATAAGATAGGTAAATAAAACAAGATGAATGGGTTTAAAGCCGGATTATTGTTTGAAAATTTATTTTTTTGGGAAAATCATGTTTTTATGAAATGCTTTGAAAAAGGTTATAAAATGACGGTTTTGTTATGGCACGCACGCTAATACGTTTTGAAAAAGAAAGGCGACGACCCCTCTTATTATTTCGAAATTTGCTTTATGGGGTGAGAATTTTTGGTGTCTACACCGACTGATCCTCCTCTTCACTATTTCCTCCTCTAATAACAAGGTTATCATCAGGTATAGAATCCACACAGCCAGATAAAACAGGAATAATCTTCGATTTCCCTTTTTCCATAGCAGACTGAATCTCTAAGATCTTGACCCCATCAGAAGCATCTGATTTCTTAAGTAAGTTCACATTCTGGTTTAGCAAGACCTCTTCTGACAGAGCTGCTATAGATCCTGCAAACTCAGACCTAAGCCAAGGACCATACCTTTCCATATCATCAATCTTCTCTTTTTTCATACAGCATTCAACTAGCATGTGATCAACTCTCCCACACCTGAAGCAGAAATGTGGAAGGTTCTCATACGAGATACGACAGACTCTGTCTCTTGCTCAATCATTGATGACCAGGACTCTACAAAGAGGATCAGAAATGTCTAGCTCCACCCTTACTCTGAGCACTTTAGTAGACAAAGGGTTGATTTTATCAGCACAACTAATAAACACTCCTATCTTGTTTCCTAGAATAACAGCTGACTCCTTGTTAAAAAACATCATGGGCAGATTATGAATCCCGACCCAGATTCTTATTTTTTTTTATCAAGTTCATCAATATGCTTAGTGGGATCTAAGTGCATAATGAGCAGAAGCCGGTTATGAAAATGCCACGGCCCATTAGCAACCACGTGTTTAAGATCACTCCCAGCAGCAAACCAGAAAGTGAATCTATTAGGACCTACCTCATTAACTCTGATAGGAGCTTTGGGTTTCCAGAGGTGGACGATGAACTTGTGAAGAAGTTTAGCAGAGATCCTACTCGGGTGCCAGACTTTGCCTAACAGAGCTTTGGAGATATCCCATATCCCAGAATCTTGTCGAAGCATATCACCCTCAACCTTCTCCAGTTCAGCAGGGTGAATATTCAGGTCAGACCACTTTGAGAGCATACCATCCATTATCGTTTCCTCAAGAGACACAGCGAGCTGGGAGAAGAGAAAAAACCAGACACCGCTGAGAAGCTTACACTGGGTTATCTCCTCTCCTTCTAACCGAGGCTGCAACTTCACCTTAAGATTACGACTACCGCAGAAAAACCAACGAGCAAAGACCAGAAGAAGATTGTCCTCAGCGTAAAACTTCAAATCAATCTTACGCTTGGATACTCGAGCAAAAGCAATCTCGGAGCTGATCTTCAACGGTAGATAGCCATAATAACTACTAAGCAACTTCTCCTGTGATTGGAACACGTACAAGAAAATTTGACGTGGCTTCTCCCACACCCTTAGATTAGCTTTACTAATAGTGTTTACTCTCCCCTTTTTACTACAGCTGCATGGAGTTAATGGAGTAGCTCGGACGTCCCTTCCACTTTTCCCATCCATACTTACAGTAATCATACCCATACCAATACCACAGAGGAACCGACTAAAATCGCCCCCTAAATCGCCTTACAGAAGAGAGCGCGATAACATCACCCATTCCTGCGGTGATCTGGTGTTCATATCACATAAATAACCCCATGTGGTGGTTCAAAATATTCAGGCCTCTCCCTGTGCCGATGTTGTCAAAAGCTTGAAGAATGGAATTGTCTTAATATTGTGGGCATGGGTGCTGCTATACTTGTCTTGCAAGCAACCGTGGGTTCTTGGTTGCACAAGCTCTGACTACGTCAGAACAACTTATTACCAAGGTGCTCTAGTGGTAGCAGCCCTGTTCTGGCTTTGGACATATTCTTTGTCCAGGTACCCCCTTATCTGAGTCTTTGAAGCTTTAAATGCAGATATGGAGTACATGTTAATGCCAACTAAATGTGCTTGAAATAGCCTCTAAGCTAGAAAAAAGTTGATTCTCTCTATCAACGACAAAAACTAGAAATGTGATAGGTGTAGGAGGAGCAAGGGAGGAGTAATCAAAACCTGATGAAAAAATAGATCTTAAGTTGAGTAGTGAAAATACCAAGAAACCAAGAGCTTAAAAATATATTTGAAAGTATAAAATAAACAAAAAGAAACTCAATACAATATCACACACATTCAACTCAAATACTTCTTCATTCCGCCCTCTCTAAAGATTTTATCTCGTCTATCTCAAGTAGCCACATGTCTTTCTTGACCACCATAGCCATGTTTGTTTGGGTCTTCCTACATCCCAATATGCCTAACCGGCTAGCGCCTCTTAAATTACTGTCCCCAGAGGTCTATGATAAAAATATGCTGGTTAACTCTCCGATACCACTACAACAATATTGCATTATTGGGGCAACTTCTAGACTATCAATTAGTGCATTTTAAAGGTTGCACCTAAAAGTTACAGCAAATAGGGCACAATTATATTGCACTACTTGACTATAACAAAAGGTGCACAGAAAAAAACTTGCACCAACAGATAGTATCAATTGGAGCAACTTTTTATGTTGCCCTATTTATTATTGTCACCTTAAAACTATACATACTACATGAATTATCAAACGGGGCAGAGCAAAATTTTTGCTCTAATAGAAAATATCTATAGGTGCAATATCAAAACTCGCACTAATTAATGTGATCTAATAGTGCATTTTCATCTAGTCGCACCAATTATACATAAAAAATCATTATTTAAAATATGATCAATAGGTGCGAAAAAAAACTTACCCTAATATAGACTATCTATTGGTGCTCATTTACTGGTGCACTATAACTAGTCGTATCAGTTGGTGCAATTTTTTTCCTATCGCTCTATTTGTATAATTGACAAACAATGAGATCTACGTGAAATATTCATTATATTAGAAAAATTCTATTAGTGCATTTTATCCTTTTGCACTGTTTGTTAGTGTCTGATAGTGCAACTTAACCTTTTTACACTATTTGTTAATATCTGATAGTGCAACTTTATTTAGTTGCACCAATAGTACATTAAATTTCATTTTAAAAAAATGATCGGTATTCTTCATTTCTCTTCAAACCCTAACTGTTCTCCTCTTCTCCGTCTTCACTCACGAATTCTTCAATCTGAACTCACGGACAACAAACTCCATGTTCTACGACTGATGTTTTCAATCTTCGCTCAAGGTAAATTTTCCAACATAGAGCTTCTTCTTCAACCAAAGTTTTTGATTTTTTTCAATCCCAAAGCCTTATCTATGAAGAGGGCAATCGTGGCTTCTCTCAATCTCTTCTTCCACTCGCCCTCACCTCCATCTCCTTTGGAAATCGATTTTCCTCTGAAACGCCAACCATCATCTCCCGTCTACCTCTGTCGAAATTGTTTGCCGAAATCGACAAACCTCTCTCATCAATTGTTAAAAGGTATTCTCGTTTTGCCCACACTAGAAACGCAAAAACCTCACCAGATGAAGAATTGGAGAACCGCATCGGGAATTTCTTAACCTACTACCGAAATCTCTCAAACACTTGCCACACCTCAATGGAAAATTTTTCCAACCTGCTCTCTGTTGGCCTCGAAAGTTTTCGGCTCTCGACAGAGTAAGTCTCTCATTCTGCTTACTACTTCTCTACGATACAAATTTACTGGGTTTCGATACTAAAAAATCTCTTCCGGCCTTTGGATCTTCGTCATTGATACCTGAGTTTTTCATTCTAGTCTTGTTCTTCAGTCTTCCGGTATTAGTGGGGTTCCTCTGCATTGAAATCGGTTCTGGTTATAATTTACTGTTAAATAGATTTGGTTTGGTTTTCTGAAAATTATTACTTATGTGCTATATCTACGTGAGAAATTTGATGGCTCTGTCTGTAAGTAAGTGAGTGTGTGTGTAGGTGATAGAGGCGTCAGCGGAGAGAAAGTTTTGTTTCTTTCTTTCTTTCTGGTTTATATATATCAGAAAAGAGTATGATAGAGCACCCTCAGTATAGTACGGAGGCAGGCAAATACCTTACCTTACCATTGTTATTAAACACCACTACTATTGGTTCTATTCCTTCATCTTAACTTCTTCGCTTCTGAAAAAGAAATATCCCTACAGTAGTACAATACCCTTCTTTTTCTCAGGAAGTAATCGACTACCCAGATCAGACCAGAGAGAAAAGAAGAGAGTCTGTCTTATATAAAAAGGTAAGGAAATAAGAAAGAAGAAATTAGATCAATATACATATCTTAAGATCTGTAGTTAGTAAGTAGTGAGTAATAAGGGTGGCAGTTTATCAGTGAAAATCGATCTCCTGATCAGAGAAATTTGATGGCTATTTCTTATGTCCTGTATGCTCCTTCCTATTGTGTAGTATTCGACTAGTGAGGAATTTAGTGATGCTTACTTACAAAAATAATTGTCACTAAAGTTTTATCATTCTTCAAAACAGATGGATAATTTGTATACAGGTATTCTCTCTTTTTTCATCCCTGTATCTTCTGTTCAATCTATACATCCTTGTGGTCTAACTTCGTCATCATCTCGATGTGGTGATCAGTGGCTTCTGTTGTTATGTACACTGACTGTATACGAAAAGGTAACAATTTCTTTTCTGAATTCCATTTACTAAGTTCCAAACTCAGAAATGCAAAAAACAACTTTATGTTTAAACATGGAAACCATAGATAGAGAGATTTACGTTCATGGCATGATGTTCATCTGGTCACAGGGAGCTAAAGTTTCCAGGATGTATAAAACATTGCTTGGAACTCAAGGTTTTCGAAAGGTGTGAATATTTTACTTATTTATCTTCTTAATTTTCCTTTTGTGCACTTTTATCTTTTTTTGTATCTTGACACAATATAATCTGGTGTTCATGGGATACGTATGCATGATCAGAGTTTAAGTTCTTTCGGTTCTGTTATAGTTCAGCTCGGTGTTTCTACGGTCATTAATTATTTGGCAGAGTATCTGTGATCTTACATCAATTCAATATCATACTTAATTTATAATGTTGGAACTCAGAAGCAATTCTTGCTTCCCCTGAGCCGAAGTTGCTTCTGTAATTAGTCTCTCCCTTGTCAATGGAGCGATTGTAGTTCTTGCATTCTGGCAGGTATGAATTTTTCTTTCTCCTTAATTTTTGTCTCAGTTTTGTCTTTATTTTATGGTTTCGTCCTTTCGCAACTCTTCATTGCTCTTCTGCGTACTACCACTTCCTGCTGCATGTTCTTGTGCCTAAACATGGCTGAGCTGTTTTTGCTAGTCGATTCTGGTATCTGTATTTCAGTGAGGACTAGAGTTTTAGGTTTCTTGTAAATAAGTTTTGTGAGAATGATTATGATTCATCTTTATCTCTTTTGCATGCTCCACCAGTTAATGAGGATTCACTCTAGAACTGCACTTCTTGGTTGGACTCATCAAATGGTCAGTGTCTCACTGTTACTGATCTTGGCTGGACTCGTCAAAGATTATTTTGCTCACGCGTATGGTGTAATGTATGCTATACTGAAAGTTGTATACTTGTAAAAGAAAGTAGCTAGCATCAGGATGATCTTTCTTTTTGTTCTCTTCAGAAACGAAAAGCGTATTTCTTGTATGCTTTTGCATTTCTTGTCGTTTTAATGTAGTTGGTATATCATCGTCAATTAGAAAAACTTCAGCAATGTGATTATCTGGCAGTTGTAGTTTCTCACAGTATGCTTTATATATATTTCCTCTTGTGTAATATGTTCAAGCACATTTATCTGCAGTCAAATGAACTCCATGCTCCAAAAGTTTAGTTGTTTATGTGTTTAGTGAGTCATGAAACCTGCTCATTGCGGTTATCAACCTTGTTTACAGTTCTGAAACTTTATTACCATGTGATTAATGAGTTATTTGTGCTTGTAAATCTCTATCTTTCGTTTCACTATGTCCCTTTCTTTGTAATTGCATAGCTTGAGGATTGTTCATATTGTGTTGCAGGTTTTACTTCTAGTGATTGGCTTATCTAACTTTGGTAAGAACTTCTCTAAGGACATTTGGTCTGCGAGAAAATACAATCCTTGAATGTCTATCTGCTTGTCCATCTATTTGTTGTTTTCAACTATAAGTTATTCTACTCTTAAGATTACAATCCTTCAACTAATTTTGCTTTGATTTGGATGAGATGCAGGTGGTTAAATAAGCAACAGCAACAACAACATCTCACTGCTTCAAATCTAGCCTAGCAAAGAATCAATGTGTTGTGTCTAAACAGAAGCTGTAGCTATTAGTAATCTTTAGAATCTGAAAATGTATGTGAAATCATCTGTAATCAGTGTTGAAGAATTGAAATATTTATCTTCAGGTGTAGGGCTGAAGAGGATAGCTTGATGAGTACTCTCACCCATACTGGTGATGCTGATGATGATTGTAAGGGTTATTAGGATCAAACAAAGTGGGTATTGTTAGTCTACGTATAGACTAGTCTTGTACTGTTATTATATATAATGAAAGCATTATTGGATCAGTTTGATCATCTCATTGAAAGCTTTTCCTGTTTGAGTTCCTATCCTAAACTAGGAACTTTTTTATAGAACAAATGAAATTTATTTTTCTGTTCTTGGGGCACTAGCGCTGGAGAGCGACAAGGAGATTTGATATGATATAATAATATTTTGATCATATGATATTATTAAGATTTTAATTAACAATATAGTGAGTATTGATATTATAAATAATGTTCAAATAGGGTAAACATATATTTGCACCAAATGTTAAATAAAATAGTGCAATAAAAGTATAATTGCACTAATAGAAGGATATCAAATAGTGCAATATATATATATTTGCTCTATTTGTCTATGGAAAAACAACAGATAGGGTAATAAAACTAGTTGCACTATTTAGTCTTGATCAAATGGTGCAATCTATGTCTTATGCCCTATTAGTTCAGACATCAAATGGTGCAAAGCATAATAATCGCACTACTAGCTGGTCAACAAATGGTGCAACTTTTCTTTGTTGCCCTGTTTGTGCTGATTAATCCCTTAACCCTTACCAGATCAAACGGGGCACTGAATGATCTTGCCCTCTTTCTTATAGATCAAATAGTGCAACATGCACCAATTGTTGTTGATCAAATAGTGCGACTAGTACAACTTGCACTAATTGAGTTGAACATTTAGTGCGACTTTACTTGCACCGTTTGTACTCGATCAATTGGTGCATACATTGGTTGCACCAACAATGCATGTCAAATAGGGCGAAATTAAAAGTTGCACCAAATTGGCTATTGTAGCGAACCTACTAGTGCAACCTTGGGGCAAGATTAATCTTGCTCCAATTACCCTATTAGAGCAATATTTTAATCTATTAGTGCAACTTTTATTGCCCTAATTGAACTCATATGTTGTAGTGTACACAAGTCAGGTATGTACCTAGTTAGCAACAAGAAATTGGTTTCCCCTAATCATGTTCAAATCATCCTTCATTCTCTTGTTTGTTGGGCTTATTTATGTAGTAAAATGGGATCAGCTAACACCATCCTCTCACATTTTCGTTTTGGAAGTGCGCTCTGTGACTTTGCCTTCAGCTGCTCCCAGGGTTGCTCAGAAGTTGTAAATGTTGCCAGAGGTCATGTGGTGGGTCAATCGCCACTCCCTAGATTAGGGCATGTTGGTTTCTTATTAACCAGTGAGCTTTATGGGAATTGCTTGACCTGGATGTTGAATATTTTACCTAAAGAGACGGTCATTCAGTGAAGACTCTTTTGCTTATCTTCCGTCTCTACTCTTGTGGATTCTCTTTATTCTAAAACCTGACCTAGTCTTTTCTGTCAAGTTTGTCTAGATTTGCCATGCTCGATGCTTCTTAAATACATACGTAAGTTACTAGCTGTATTTGAGGTAAAAGCATTATACTTTCAAGCAATGGCTTGCAGAAGTCACCAGACTATAAGAAAAACTAATATGTCATCTTTCTATAATGGTAGTATTCATTCTTATAACCGGAAGGCTGTTTTCTGGAGGATCCCCGTGGAGAGACTGATCGGATATGTCACTGTGGTTGTCTAATTTGCTCCATTGATGCAAAAATGCAGTAGTTACAGATGTCTGTATCTTAACTCTTGTTCGCACAATTTGTGAAAGCACCAAGTTCTCTAGCGTTGTTTAGCGGGCGTGGAACTCGTTCGATATTGTTGTACAACGAATTGTGCTACATGTTGGTACGTTTCATTTTTTTTTTTTATTTCTTTTGTCCTTGAGCTGCAGAATTTTTTTTCTGGCAGAAGAGAATGAACTTCATTTATTACCCACATACCACAAGGAAACGAGAAATCAGGTGAAACTGCTCGGCTCAATGCACAGCTCAGCGATTAGGCAATAACATACTTCGTGACGAAGCAAATTATATAAGGGAAACTAGAGGCTCAATCAAATGAATCAACACCAGCTTATAAAAAAAAATGAATCAACACAAGAGACATTGGAAAAAGCCGCTTCTAGTTAATAGAAGAAAAACGCATTTGTGTCACTCTAAGAAAAAAGGAATATATTTTAACTCACCATTCAGACAGTATATCGCCCCTATCCATCTTACACTGAACTATCCTCACAAAGTAGCCAACCAAAACAAAACCTTCTCCCGGTATTCTTCATTGAAGAGCACTGCTAAAGCACAACCCAGGGAACTAAGAGCATCAAATCATAAGCAAATCCCTCCAAGCTAAGTTGATGTTTAAGTCCCACGGATCTTGAAAATGAATTGGCCTACTTGTATTGTATTTGTCATGAATTTACATGCAGTATGTCGGTGCAGCAATATTCTGCAAAAATATAAAACGATCAGGTAACTCAATAAACCATATATGAATATCTGTAGTATGTGCGTGTGTGTGTTCATGTAAATAAATTTTATCTTTGAAAAGTAACATTACTGATTGATCATCATACCAGATCCAGGAGAATGAACTTAGTAATGATATGTTGACAGGGAAAAGCAGCATGAATAGGGCTTAATCAGGAGTTTTGCCAAGGGAACGGAGAAGAATGCAGAGAAAGCCCAGGCATATATTGGCTGCGTTCGGAGAGCGCATATAGTTGGTAGTTTTGGGGGTGGTCCCTGCGTGGGTCCCACGTGGGTCCTACGTTCTACTCCAATAATATACTGCCACATATAAAACAACCACAAAACAGACCAAAACAACCACAAAACAACCATGCCGAACGCAGCCTTATGTTTTATAGGACATTGGTATCTTAAATCTAGTAGGTTAGTAGCCTTATCTCATCAGATACCATTAATACCCATCTACATGTATAGTAATAGGGATCATTTTTCCCATGATATACCGTGGTTGTTATTCAAACTTTGCAAATTGATGTGCTAGGGTGGCACCACTTCAATCAAGAAGATGGCATACCGGGTTCTTACAGAAAGAACAATTAGGACGATGGAAAAGCGTCAGCAATTGATCAGGCAAGCAAGACCTACAGAACAGTATTAGCATAGAAGCCTGAAACAGCTCCTACACTTCTTATGAATGGTTTTCTATGCTTCTACATAACTAGTCAAACAAGTTTGCTTGTCTTACCAAAGAAAATCCTATTGGAGCCACAAGGTATCATACAGAAAAGCTAAAATTAATATTAAAACATCTTTCAGTGAACTAAAGTGCTGGTTAATATGCATCTATCTTCAGCTGAAGAGCCAGGTATAACATAGCAAGAATATGTAAGAAGAAAAATGAATTAGCAGCAGAGAAGATAAAGATGAAATGAGAGATTACTGGACTTTATTGAGTCTTCTTTCTCTTCTCTTTGATAATGGGGCCTGGAGTCCTCCTCAGAACACTTCGATCGACTTTTCTGAAACGCACCATGATGATTCTATTCAACAGTCTCAGCTTTTTATCTATAGGACCTTGGTACTTTTCATACAATGGCGGAATAGATAGAGAAAGCAGGATAGCTATAAAAAAAACAAAACAAGCAGTTAACCCATATCAGTCAGTGTAAATTGAAAATATCTGCTCAGAAGCTCTATACTAAAGCACAAGCTCACCTATATACACAATGGTGATGAAATCACACAGACTACCAACGTATATAGTCACCCAGAGTGTAATGGCCACCTAAAATAGTAGGAAGAAGATGAGCAGAATATCTTTTTTCCATTTCAAAAGTGATCACATAGAGCTGTAAGAGCACATTTGATCTTCCAAGGAATAAGAAATTGATAGCAGAATCAAAACCTGAAAAAGAACTTTAAAGCTCCCATTGACTGCAATCTCCCGAGCTACTGGAAGTACCCGGTTAATCCAAACCCGCAATGCCTCAGCAGCCTTCTCCACAGAGGCATCCTCAATTTCCAGATCAGGAATAGGTGGAAGAGGTCTAGTATCACATTTCGCCAAAATTTCAAAAACCACCGGGGTATCACCCAAGAGAAGATACATACCATGGGAGTAATCAATGGGATAAGGAACGGGTTGTCAAGAGCTCACCTATTGAGTAGGGAAGCAGACTTAGCCCATAAAAAGAGGATTATGATGAGAAGCAAAAGCACGTTCGCAGTGAAGGACAAGACGTTGTAACCCCCTCGCTCAAATAGCAGCCAAAAAGAGGTTGCGGATATTAGCACGATCGCGCTTTCTGGCCAACTTCTCCACAACATAATATCAGCCACTGTTTCCCCCGATAATGAAAGAGGATGGACGGTAATTAATAGTCGATCACAATTAACCAACCGATGGTACAAAGCGCATAAAATTGGATGTATGAACTTCATCAACCACAATGCCAGTGAAAATTTACATTTAACAGCATGTGAAAAGGAGCAGATCGCAATGGCAAAGTGGAAGACAATCATGAGATAGAATGCGATACCTGAACCGCCGCCGAGAGCTTGATGTACGGATAACCGTCGAGGAATTTGAGATTCGCCCATGGCGATTGTGCACGAATGAGGGAGCGAAAAACAGATGGCCGGAAAGAACCGAAGATTGCTGAAGGAGGGATCTGCGTGAGCCAAAAAGATCGGCCACCTTAACAACCAAGGTTGCAGTTGGATCGGATATTCTTGAAAGTTTGGTGACGGGGTTTTCTATCCGAAGACAAAGCTTTACTCAATGTTTGCCACTACCTTCGTCCTTTAATCTGAGCTAGTTAAAGGAGAAAGGCAGGAGAATGTTTAAAGTTATCGACTTCCTTAAAATCGTACTATTACCTCAGCTTACTTTCCAGACAGGATATTGTTTAAGTTAATCTTATGTTGGATGAGCTTTCGAAAAAAAAAAAAATTTATGTTGGATGAGCAGCCCAATTCCCTCTAATCGTTCGGCTCCTATTAGCAGATGTCGGAGTTATTTGTGTTTAGCATTTTAGCTTAACTATTTTCTAATTTGTTTTATTTTTTGAGTTTGTCAGGGTATTTTCTGATTCTTAATTCTTTAGATATTATATTTCCTTATTATCATTTTCTAAATTTTAACTAATTAATTACTAGATTATTATAGTAATTTATTATAAGCTTTGGACTTGTTGAGATAATGGAGCAAGAATCTATTTTCCCTTATCTTTTCTCTCTTCCTCGTTACCGATCTGTTTCCCCCTCCACTCTCTTCTCGTGCATCCAGCACCGTTATAGTATTCCACTCGATTGGTGCTTAATTTAATTTAATGCTGTGGTGCTTTTAACCATTATGGAATAGATTATGAAAGAAAATACAACGTAAAATGAAAATATTATTCTGAATTTCTCGGTTTGTTGGGTTTGGTAGAGGAAATAAAAAATGAATCACTAGTCGGTCATTGGGTTTGGTAGTGAAAATGGTTACCCGCTCAAAGGTTCATAGTTGTTGATAATGGTCACCGTTCCATAGTTATTGATCATCGGAATGGTCATGGAATACTAGTTAAAAGTAATAGGGTGAGGGAGGGTATCTCATTATTTAAAAGGAGATAAGAAATCAAATTAAAATTTTCAGCTATTCATAAAGTAACTAAACTACCGATAATAGAAAACATAATCATTTTGAATTTCCTCAAACTAAATTGTCCTCGGGAAAAACCATCAAGTACTTAACTAGTTAATTGTTAGCCAAGTTAAAGTAAATGAAGAAGTGATAACAAAACAAAGGAACTAGGCCTAGCATGTTCGTGTACACATTATGCGGATAGTAGGGAGTGCATCATAAAAGGATTTAATTTATGAAAAAGGTTTCAGAAATTTATTCTCTTACAAACCAAATGGTCATAAATAGTTTATAAAATGTAGTTTCTTATTTTTTTTTTAATCTGGAACTATTTATATGATGTGTGAGAGAGATAATTAGAGTCACTATGTAATTTCAAAATTTAGATCAGACCTTATAAGAGCATAGAATATATTAAGTTGCTAACCAAAAAACTCTTGTTAAACTTAAAACTAGTGACAACAAATCTATGGAGAATATTGATTATAGCAATGAGCCCAGAAGAAACACATATCAATAAAAATCAAAGATACTAATAGTCAAACTAGAAACAATCATAACACAAACCGACAAAGGATCGATTAGAGTTCACATTGAACTTGTTCTAGAGAGAGATCATAGCTGCCACTGAGAATAAAGTCAACCACCTAATCACACAACGATCATGAACTTGAACATCTGAAATGTTACAAGATGGAGTGAGTAAACAAACTTGTTTCCGAGTTTATTTGCCTAATAGTGAACATGTTCTATCTAATAACACCATGATACCATCTCCACCTAATTCTTTTTGAAAGACTTCAACCATTCATTAACTTTCAAGATCTTCCTTACAACCGAGTAGCATACAGACATCCCATCCAAACCTACAATCAAGAGTTGAGAGAAGGTAAGACTATTGTAACAACAAAAGCTTTATAGTCTGATGTGGTAGTAGCTAGATAAAGCCAAACAACCAACAACCGCAGAAAGTAGACATCCAAAAGCCAAAAGCCACAAGCAAAAGCCAAAAGCCACATGCAACCTAAAAGCTAAAATGTGTGACAAATAATCGGATCGGTGCATGCAACATCCTTTGAAAGACTTCTTTGCTGCTCATACCATCTCCGTCCTGATTGCCGCAAATTACAACAAGAATTAGTGAAATCATTCTCTGCTCGTCCTCCTGGGGAAAAACACCAAGCGATCCTGGTGACAACATCAAACGATCTCAATGGCAGCATCGCCTCACCTCCAGTTCCAGCAGCATCGAAACCTACCAACCACATGCATTGATTATCCACAACTCACAGTCGCTGCACCAGCTGAGAGACCAAAAGCCCTCGTCGAAGAGGGAAAATCACACCCCCTTTGGTGGGGTAAGACTGAAACGGGAGAGAGAGATAAAAGTGGGTGGTGGTGGTAAAGGTGGTGTAGGTGGGTGGACAGTGGTTGGAGGGAGGTGTGGTGGATGGTGGGTGAGTGAGTAGAAAAGCTAGAAGAGACAAAAATCAAAGAAGGTTTGGAAAGAAGAAGATGAAGAAGGAGAGAACATTTTCTTTCTCCCCTAAGGCGAGAGTTATACCCGCAAAGTATTGAAGAATTGCTCATCTTCTCCTAATTGACTCTTGTGCAAGGAAGAAATGAAAATACTTGAGACAAAACAAAAGCTACACATGCTCAATACTAAAATGATGAACATATTGATTGGGTATGTGAAACCACAAAATAACATTAATATACAATTCGCATTCTCAAGGTCAAGTTTGGTGGTCAAGAAGCACCACTAGAAATGGATGCTTTTGCAACACCATGACTATTTTCTTAGGAAGGAGACTTTGTAGTTCTAAAGAGGTCAATATATTGATGAGCACACGACTGGACCTAGGTGGGCCACACCCCACCAGTTTTGTAAAAAAAGTTGTAGTATTTTTTATTAAATAGTAGTTAATTTTGTATTAGTGATTCCACGAATTTTATAAAAAGTTATTAATACTAGTTTGTAATAATTTTTATTTGTCATTGACCTCACAACTTTTGAACTGTGAGTCCACCTCTATCAACACATTTTGACATGTAAAGCATGGTATGAAACAAGAAAACCAAAAACCGATATATAACAAGTGCAGATTCTCAGATGTATGTTGTTAAACACCTTGCATTCACGTAGATGAACTAGCTATTTTGAGACACTTATCAAGCAACTTCTACCTTTCTCTTCACCATTTTATCACAAAAAATTAGAAAACAGATTTCATCGTTATTATATATTTTAACCAATATCTTCATGGCTAAGTGATCCAACGTAAAACTAATAGTGATCCAAGGTTAAAGTAAAAATATCTTTGTCAACCTGAAAACACTTAAATTGATCATTGTGTTAATCTAGAAGAAATGGAATCCACTACTTCTAATCAAAACTCGTTTGACAAAGAAAATCCTGAAAAGCGCTTCGTGATCAATGCCTGCAAAATAACCTTATTGCCCTTCTTTTCCAGATCCTTGAGCACCTACGAACTCAAGGAACTTCCACTCCAATGAAGGACTCAAACATCTTGTCTCGTGGTTTAAGAAGATCGCACAATAAAAACAGAACTGCGAACCTGGCGCTTGCGCCATACTATAATATGGCTACAGTACACGTGTCAGCACAGAATTAGATTAAAAAAATAGAAAAATATGAGAGAGACCAGCGCGCGACACTACTGCACTCCACATCCCTCTTTTTTTTTTGAAATCCTCTCCTCTATTACCGAGAGAGTATGGGAGAGAAAGATAAATTAAAAAGAAAAATATTTTAGATTTTAAAATGTCATAACTTAAAAAATAAAAGTGCCAAAAAAAAAATTACACAATTATTCATCATTTTTGTGCTCTTCAAAACAAGATACATCGTGGATATGTTTTGGTAAATTTAAAATTTAATGTTTTTATAAGGAATATATATTACGTATTTTTTAAGTGAATCTTATTCATTAGCAAAATGAATCTTATTTAACAATAAAATGAACCTTATTAATTAAGAAAATGAATCTTATCTCAAACACTCTAAAAACCATCATAGAAAAGTTAAAAATGTCGAAGACATTTGTATGTGTATAGTGCAGGGTTTAGGGTTCACTTTCAATAAATGAAAAGGTTCATACTGTTCTCGCATAAGTTTGTGGTAGGATTAACTTTTACTAGTATTAAACAAAATATTCACTTTTCTTAAACCTTTGATTCACCTTTAAAAAACCTTTGATTCACTTTTCTTAAACTTATTATTCACTTTAGTTAAACAATCTTTATTTACGAGAATCACTTTTCTTAAACCTCTTATTCACTTTTCTTAAACCCATTATTCACTTTATAAAAATCTCTGATTCACATTTCTTAAACCTCTTAATCACTTTAGTTAAACAATCTATGATTATGAGATTCACTAATCTTATTACTCTAATTCACTTTGTAATATCTTGTGATTCACTTTTTAACAACCTTTGTTTCACTTCTCTAAAACCTCTGATTCACACTAGTTAACAATTAAAATCACTTTAGTTAAACAATCTCTGTTTATGAGATTTACTTTTTTTAATCATCTTATTAACTTTTAAGCAACACTCTGATTCACTTTTTAACAACTTTTGATTCACTTTTTAACAACTTTGATTCACTTTTTAACAACCTTTGATTCACTTTTCAACAACCTTTGATTCACTTTTCTTAAACTTAAGATTCACAATTAATCTTAAAAAATATGTACATACAAAAAAAAAATTTAAAATTTATGAAAACATTCATGTTTGGTCTTATTTTGAAGAGCTTGAATTATGATGAACAATGATATAAAATTTATGTTATTTGGACTTATATCTAATAAACTACAACATTTTAAAATTTTACAAAAGTATAAAATAAAAAAATCAAAATAAATGGTAAATACAAAAAAACCCATCTCATACATTCGAAATGGCATGGATTAGCGTTCCGAGCTTCGAAAGAAAAAAAGGAAAAAATAACCCCTTAGCGCTCTCCCTTTCCCTATCTTTTCTCGATTTATTTTCGTATGTGCATAAACAGTGTAATGACATGTATGCTGTAGTAAAAAGATAAAATAAATGTTAAAAGACAAAAAAACCTATCTTTCTCCACCGTAAGCGCCAGGTTCAAAAACGCGCAATAAAAAAGCACACTCAATTTGAGCACCGGGGAGAAAGTAAAGATCCTATTCCTTTTCACCACTCTTGACCAATGGCGAGAAAATATCATATTCTTAGTCATAACGAGCTCCTTAAACTAGCCAAAGGATTTCCATACCTAAGCTCACCAGCCAAGAGAAAAGTGTCGACATTTCATATCCCTCAATAAACAGATAATGGGAAGCCAACAAAATCATAATTTAAGAAATGGAGCGGAATTGAAAACAACAATCAATCATGGAAAAAAAACTTCGGCAACACCATCTTCCATCAAAATCTCCTATACCAACTCAAATAATCTTCGACCTAGAAGAAAAATTTCACACCCTCACCTTTTTACACACCACTCAAATTTCTCCAACTTACCTTGCTTGCTTTCCTTTTCAAGGAGAGCTTCTTCTCTATAGCGCCCTCCATCTTTTTTATTACTAATATCTAGTTTTAATATTTTCCTCTATACATTTGAAATAGGGAAAATTACATATCTCATCCATGACAGTTGGCGAAATTACACACCCCACTAACGAGATTTCAAAAATTACTTTCTCCACCCATATGGTTTCCCCCATTTTATATCTAACAGCTTTTAAATTTTTGTTCAATTTAAAAGATGTTTAAACTTTGTCTGAAATTGATGAAATTTAAAAATTACTTTCTCCACCCATATGGTTTCCCCCATTTTATATCTAACAACTTTTCTAATTTTTGTTCAATTTAAAAGATGTTTAAACTTTGTCTGAAATTGATGAAATTTTACATAAACGATGCTAAAGTATTATATTTTGGTTCAGTGACAAATATAAATTTTTTTTAAGCTCAAATATAACCTATAGACCCTAATGAAAATATGCTCACATGTGAAATGTTTGATTAGGTCTCACGGATCACATGTGAGCTAAAAATCTTCAGATTTGACATAACATCAAAATATAACACTTTAGTATCATTCATGTAAAATTTCATCAATTTTAAACAATATTTAAACATCTTTTAAATTGAATAAAAATTAAAAAAAATACTAAATATAAAACAGGGAAACCACATTGAGAAAGTAATTTTTGATAAGATAAATATGTAATTTTCCCTTTGAAATATCAACTAAGAGTTGGAGCATCCAACCAGGACCCAAACTTTTGGTGAATCGGATACTTTTCACAAAGAACTCCAATAAAAGCGCTGCCGATCTGATATTTCTGATTTATTAACTCTCTTTGAAATACTTATTGATTATCTTTCATCCCATGGCGGCGAATACCCCCTATAACCACCTTCTCGATCTGTAATATAAGATACAGTGCATAATCAGTTACCCTTATGAATGATAGCAAATTTGACCCTAGCTTGCTATCAACTTTCTTCTACTTTAGCTTTATTTACCACTATAAAATACTCCAGTGAGTCATGAGTGGGTCTATGCTGTGATGAGTAATACAAAATAACTAAGTCCAATTTAAATTTTGCACAAATGATCATTCCCAGACATAGAAGAGCAAGAACTTGTTGATGCATTTAACTTCACGGTTACATACAATCTAACAGACTCTGACCATATGTGTTCAAAACTTGCAACTAGTTTTTCCCCTTCTTTACCTGAAAGGAAAAGGTGATAGGCCTCGGTGGCCTCAACAAGCTAACAGGACAAGTTTCAATGAGCCACACAAGTTTTAACTACCGCCTGGGTTCCGCTCAGCATCAGAATCCGAACTGTCATCAGAAGAAGCTGCTTCTCTTTGAAGGTTTTCTCCGTCACCATTCGGTTTGCTTCTCTTCTCCTTCTTCCTTTGTTTCTTCTTCTGACGTTTTAACCGCTTCTTAGCTGTTCTCTCCTCCGCGGCTTTCAATCTTTCTTCCTTTCTCATGATGAATTCTGCCACTTCTTTTCTTCTCTGATAGTCTACTTCAATTCTTGCCAGTCTATCTTGTTCTTTTCGTCTCATTTGCCGATACTGTTAGGAAAAGCAAAAGTGGGTAAGCGAACAAGAGAGCACTGTAAAATACACATGCCAGTCATGCTTTAATCTCAAATATCATAACTCTTGCAGCTCAGTTTTCATGTGCTCAGCATGATATACATTCTACTGACAAAGCGATAAGCTCACAACACCCATCAAAGCAGTAATTTGCCAAATCAGTCAAACATCATCGAACGAGCATTATCCTTTGAAAAACCATATACCATAATGATGAAACTGTGAATAATTGATTCAACAGAACACAAGGACTAAATCTGGAAATGAACTGTTAAGGTAACAATATAGAAAATGAAAGATAAAATCAGGATAAATCCTGCCTTATCAGGGAAACCCTACCTGATCCTCTTAGAGGCCAAAACGTGAATATTCTCCTTGATGATCTAGACTACAGCTAGCACTTCCTTATATAGCCAATACTAGGGAGAGTTGTCTGCGGCAAGGGGCAAGCATAAACCATTTCCCAATCTGTCCTTAACCCCCTATTGTGATCCTATAATTCCTCCCTTTTTAAACCACCTAGTCCTCAAGGTGGTGTACTCTTTTTTCTGAAATAATGAAAAAAAAATGTCCAACTGGTGTTGTTGTCGCTGCACTCTGCTGTTCTGGGGTTGGAAGGTTGCATCTCTAGGTTCCACCTTGGTCTCTTGACAGCCGATACAACTCAACGGCATCTGGGCTTAACCCAACAAGCAGTTCTCTCATAACCCTTCCCCATAGGCCCAACATTTCCTGTTGGACTTAGCAGGCTAGAATCTCCACAGCCTGTATGTGACGTGCCCCAAAAGCTCTATCAAGCACGAGATCAACCCTAACAACAACACCTCAGATTGAACATCGTGTGCAAGCTGCTCCAAGCCGTCGCCGCCACCTCCATTTCTGAGCGCGAACAGCAGCTGCCTGAAAATTCTGGAAAAAATGTCTTGAGCGCTCACCCTCTCGCTCCTCCTGCGCAGTGTAGTTGCTGATCCACAATTAGTGTGCGATTTAGCCAACACTTTAAGTTCTAGCCTCAACCATCTCCTACCATATGATTCCCCTTCGATTCCCTTGGTTAATTCTAAGAATTGTTAATTTTGCATTCTGGGTTTGGTATCTAGTTGGAAAGTGGACAGACTTCTAGAACCGACAATGAAATGTATGTTTCTACTCACAACCTTCTTCCTCTTACGTCTGAAGGAAGGTCAGTTTGCAGAACCCCTTTGAACCCACCAAAGACACTCGATTGACTGGAGGCAGCGGAAAAGTCACCGGGAATTTTGGGAACAAATGAATCAGATTAGGGTTACTAGGTATGCCTGATGTCTTCTCTCTTTTCTTCCTTTTCGTCTGTTTCTTCTTCAATCTCTTCAACCAATCGAGCTTTCTCAGCCTCGATCTTCTTGCAGTATCCCGAATTCCCATCAGACAAGCATTGGGAAGATGAAACTTCTCTCCTCTCGTTGTCTCTGCTTTCCCACCATCATCTTTCCCTTCTGTACTCTCTTTCTTGATTTTGTATGCCTCCTCCGAATCATCCTCTTTGTAAAGCCAATGGAATTATCATCCCTATCAGTCTCCAGTTGTGGTTTCTAGATGACGACACTCTCGATTGAGTTAGTCATCTCTTTTCTTTCTACTTCTGTGATCCCTCCATCCCTGACAATCTCGATTGATTCCTCTTTATCTAGCTGCTCCATCTTTGTCAGTGAGATAATCTTCAGCTCCAGAGTCGGTGTTGGCTGCTCAGTCTGAGCTGCCTTCCTTGGTTCCAAGGACAATGACTTCAGTCCCGGTGCTGCTCCCTCTTCGAAAGGAGTGATAAGAGGTTTGGCCTCCTCCCTCCGTCCTGACGTGAAGGGTTCCTTCTAAGTCTAGGTGGTCGATTTCTGTTCTTCGCCGATTTTATTGGTCGTCCAGCTCTTGGGCTTTGGTGCTGACAACAATGTGTTGTGTTTGTGGGATTGGTCACAGCTCCAAGGGATAGACCATTCTTTCAGCTCTTCTATTCTTCTCACCATTCTTTTTAAGATCACAAAGATTTCTCGATTAATCTCCCCCATCGCGAAGGATCATACAGCTCTGATACCAATTGATGAAACTGTGAATAATTGATTCAACAGACCACAAGGACTAAATTTGGAAATGAACTATTAAGGTAACAATATAGAAAATGAAAGATAAAATCAGGATAAATCTTACCTAATCAGGGAAACCCTGCTTAATCCTCTTAGAGGCCAAAACATGAATATTCTCCTTGATGATCTAGGCTACAGCTACCACTTCCTTATATAGCCAATACTAGGGAGAGTTGTCTTGGGCAAGGGGCAAGCATAAACCATTTCCCAGTCTGCCTAAACCCCCTATTGTGATCCTATAACATAAGCATCATTCTAAGACACAGAGGGACACCTAATCCATATTTTCACGTTTGACCAGACAAGAGGAGGAAATCTGCTATCAACAGCACGCAACTTTACTGTTTTCTCTCAGTAATTATCAAAAGACTAGTCGCAAACCCATATCCAGCAGTTACCTTGCTAAAAAAGCATGCTTTATAACAGAACATGACAAGAAATCCAATCTGATATAGTAGCAATTCTTCCTGCCCGGTAAGATATTAGTTGATATTGTAGCTCATACAATACTACAACCACAACATCAAAGCCTTATTCCCAAAATAAGGGGTCAGCTAACATGAATCAATATATGAGGTTGGGTAGACATAGGGGGAAATTCATCACATGTAAAGGGTACACTGTCTAAGTTTCATGTAAAGCGGCTGTTAGCTGGCTGGTTCTTGATCTTTTTCCATTAAGAAAATTTGTGCTTTACTTGTACTGGGATTTGGAAATACTAATAAAAAACACCCTCTTTACGAAGAGATTATTCCAACTCCATGTTAATAAAAAATATAATTTATTAAACCACAAAACCTCCATAATATAAGGAGGCTGAGGAACACAAAACCATAAAACAAAACCAATTAATAATACCCATAAGTCCAATCAAAATATGAATAGGACATTTAAAAAAAAGGATCATCAAAGGTGAGTTATAACCTGCTTAAGACATAATACTTGTTAAGATGAAATCCAAAAGTTTCAAGATGTCTAATGACCGTGAGAGAAACGTCTCCTAATGAATGGAGAATCCCTGTAATAAACCATTCCTAACTCAGCTTTTCCTAATGCCAAACTATGGAGGCATTCAAGGGGCAACGGTGACTCCTAATTTCAATAAAGCTTTTATTTTCATTTTGGAATACATAGCCGGATATGCAATGTGAACGATATTCACTCCTCCAGCGCCTTTAAATCACCACATAAAACATACCACCACCAACGGCCACCGGCCTAAGTACTAATCCCATTAAAGATCACTACAAATTTTAGTGATTCTAAAAGCACATAAGAAAAACTATTGATGCAGATTACGATGAGACCAATATTATAGGCATTTCATATAATCATGAATTCCTTCACTTTCTACAGAACATGGCTTACACCACCAAAACTCGAAACAATAACAAACCAAATAGAGCGAGTAATGACATCTGCGAAAACCCAAATATAAACATGATGCACAGGTTTGAGAGAAAAAGACAAGAAGATAACTCACCTGGTGGAAGTCCGGAACCATAACCGGCCAGAGCTACCTGATGTATTGCTCACTCGAACAGGACGTTTCGGATTCTTCGAGTTTAATTTCCAAATCTTCTTCTTCCTCCTTAAACAATGGCTTCGTATACTCAACAAATGGCGCTGGATTTGCTCCCATCGCCAGGCGGTTTCGGCGTATCCCGTCACTGCCTTAGAGCCATCGGCAGCCACCGGAACGAGCTGTAAGTCCCCTTCGGCAACGGACTTTGGAAGCCCCGTCGCATTTGTAGGAGGCGGGACAAACTGGGATTTTTCAAAACCCTAACTTGGGTTTGGGTTTTCCCTACCCGAGACTTCAGCCTGAAAACCTATAAGTAACCAATATTGAAGCTTTTGGAGCTGCAGGGGATTATATGAAGAACACTCGATAGCTTTGAAGAAGAAGGAAGAACACTTTCTGCTAGCAAATAATAAGCGGTCAGGCCGTCCACATAACAAGAGTGGATTTCACTCTCAAAATAATAATATTTTATTCTTCTCCTCACAATCTCTCTCTCTTTTGTTAAGACACCCACTTTTTGGGGTTCTCAGTTAAGGGCATCCACAATAACAAGAGTGGATTTCACTCTCAAAATAATAATATTTTATTCTCCTCCTCACAATCTCTCTCTTCTTTTGCTAAGACACCCACTTTTTGGGGTTCTTAGTTAAGAAACTCTCATACAACTTCTCTCCTCCATGTCATCATTTATCTTTTTGTTTTATTAATTTAGGGTGGATTCCATCCCATTGTGGATGCCCTATGAAACTCTCACACAACTTCTCTCCTCCATGTCTTTTTTTATTTTATTTTATTAATTTAGAGTGGATTCCACACCATTGTGGATGGCCTGAGAGCTTACCGATGGAAAGCCGCTATATACGGTTACATCTTCAAACAATTTTTATATTGTTGTAAACTAAGAAAGAGAGCTTGAAGACAAAGACAAGATGATACAGAAACAACTGCTCTCTTATTCCAATAGTTTACAATGTTTCTATTTATGGAGGGTAGGGCACATGGGCCCTAATTAGTAATTACATAAGATATAATGTCCATTATAAATATAGTTATTTATAATACTTCCACAATGAAACATCTTTTTGTATGTTGTCTCGTCAAAAATCATCCCTGGAAAAATCATGTGGAATAAAACCTCAGGCAAAGTAAAAGAGTACATATTACAATAATTTCACATAGCTATAATAACCAATTGGCATTCACATACAATGAATCTTTTGGATGTTTTTCATCAATTGCCTTGTTAAAACTTTACCAGTAAAAAACCCGGTGGGAAAAACATCATAGTGAAGAAAAATAGTACAATCATCATTTCTCTCCCTTATGAAAACAGCACTTTATTACTTTGACTATATGCATCCCCAATTTTTAAGACTGGTATCGCACCCTATTATTTAAGAAAGCACCTGGTTGAATACAACCACCAATTTTGCACTTTAGCATATTTACTCTATATTAATATCGACATCCATATTATAAGTTTAACCTTAAGGGCATGTATTTTCTTATCAGATGATCTATATCATCTAGGTATTAAGCCACAAATTCAAACAAGTATACCTTCAATTAATCTTTTGGATTGTGGGGGGCTTTCATATTTACGTATCTATAAATAACCCCATTAACCATTCTGCTGCAATAGCATTAAGATTGGTACTTCATGATCACTGATTCAACAACCATCGAGAGATTTGTAAGGAGTTTCAATTATACTCTTATAGTGTTACTATAGCAACACGAATTATCCAATAAAAATGGACTCATTTCAATGATACATTTCCAATAGTTTTCACTGAGATGGTAACGGCACAATCAACTTTATGGCTTAGATTCATGAAAGGATTTATCAACACTGTCACAGGGGTGTTCCCTTTCAGACTTCACCAAACTCCTCCAGGAGTAAATCCCTTTCGAACCTTATATAAATATTATTGTTAAAGTGATCTTTATATATAAGGTATAACCATACAAATTAATCATAATTTCAACCATACTTATATCTTCAAAATGATCAACTACTGGCGATAAAGCCTTTTTATAATCAATGGCAGGGCTTTTGAAAAATCTGTGTACACCAATACAGGTTGTATATTGAAAGGATACACACTCATTTTCAAACAAACACTCATTTGTATCCAGCTGGATTCACAACATTGTCAGGATTTCAAGTTCGCAACATTCATAACTCGAATGTGTTGAAATTTTGTGTCTCACTTGTGTCTTTCAAGTATTTTGATAAATCAATTTTAAATCATTGTCATCATTATGACATGTAGCACTACATATATTTGCATGCATGTATACAAATATCATCAACGATGATTTCATATTGGTTCCACTATATAATTGAAATGACATAATATCGCGAGATCTTTATCATCATCAAGTACCTGATTACCTTATGTACCATTAATTTTCTATGTATGATGGCTCATCCAGAGCTATAGGACCATCTTTATTCTATGCTCCTTTTAAGGGCTTTGACATTGGAACCATATAGTCTACCATGCTTCAGGTTAGACTTTTTACCTCTTGTCCTTACGAGACAATATAATACAGGAGCATTAGACGTTGACACGTATTTTTTCACTCAACATCAAGTAATTGGTTTGCCAACTTTTTGAAGATGAATAATATTTTGAACTTCAAAGTTCATACTATACATGACGAGGATGGCGCAATTCTACATTTCATATCCTATCATCTCACTTTCCAAGTGCTTATTTTCTTTAATGTTGGGAAAAACTACTTGTCTAAATGATAATCGAGTCATATAGGTGTAACACCCTGGATTTTACCTTAAATGAATGCTTATGTAAATACAAATCTAACGGCGCAAACGGGATCAAAAACGGACTCCAAACAAGTCTTAAAAGTGAAAAACAAGACTTGTCCGACCTTGTGTCCGGGCGTCTAACGCTAGGATACAAGCCGAGAAGAAATAAACTGTGAAAATCCAATTGTCCGAACTTGTGTCCGAACATCAACGTTTGGACATAAGTCGAGAGTTAGGAAATTAGAAAAACTAAAGAGTCCGAACTTGTGTCCGGACATCGGAAGTTCGGACACAAGTTGAGAATTAAAACCGAGGATGTCCGAACGTTGGTCCGAGCTTGCAAGTTCGGACATAAGTTGGGACTTGCAAGTGGATTCGTCCTCACATACTGTCCGAAGTTTAAAGTCCGGACAGATGTTCGAATATACTCAAATCAGTAAAAACAAAGTGAACTCTCGGGGCCTGTCCGAGCATTGATGTCCGGACGGACGTTCGAACAGGTCCTGAGATGCAAATTTCTGTATGAAATCAGAGTTAGGAAAGCACCAAAAGACTTACGAAATTAACGTCAGTAAGTAGAGAAACATTTTAGTAAACATATATAGTTAACAATTGGTACCACATAAACGCAATGAAATCAATATTTAAACATCATAAGAACATTTCACTACAATCTATAAAAATGTCAAGGAAGATTATTCTGAACATCAAATCAAGTATAATTTCAAAATAGTAGCGGAATCAATTCTCCAGGGTATTACCGTCACACTCAACACCCATTGAGTTCTCAGGCTTAAACCATCTCAAAACAACTCAAGAATATTTTCGGAACAACATAATTTTATGAAAAGCGTTTCAAACCAACATAGTTTAATTCAATAATCCAGAACAATAGCCATCCTTCCTAGACAATGTGGTAGCGCGTTCCCAATTTCCCTAATTCAGCCATCAATACCTGCGATCAGAAAACAATAGACAAAAACAAAAGGGATCGCACAAATCAGAAAAACTGAGTAAACTCTACCTCAATGTGTAAAATACATTTTAAAGTTCATTTTATCACTTGTCAATCAGAGGAGAGGGAGAGTTGACCAACTGACATAATTTTCCAGAAACCACAATAAACAATCAATTTTTAGGGAGCTTTCAACAGGAGCCAACCATAATTCCAAACACGGGTCACCTATGGGACCTCAAACAATAATTCCAGGACAGTCACCTATGGGACTGTCAAACAACCACCTCACCCTAAGTCCTTAAGTGTGCACACCCCCTATGAAACAGCAGTAACATAGAGTAGATCATAGAGCTTAACTGCAACAATTGAGTGCAGCGCAAAAGATAACGATAATGAGGAGCACCTATGGGCTTCAAAACATAATAACCATTCCTGTGAAAGTCTCCCAAAAACCTTGATCAAACCATTACCAGAAATATTCCAGTTCTTCCATTTCCAATACGTGGGGAATAAACCCAAGTCACGAACAACAATTTGGGAATCAATAATTTTCCAACCAAATACAATCAAAACCTTTTTCCTCCGATTTGTAAAACACGAAGTCAAACAATATGAGCATAGAGATTTACCTGAACAATCAAATCACTTCAGGAGATCAACTCTACAGGACTACTGGTAGCACCCGTCGACGTAATCGGAGTCTAAATATATATATAATCAACAATCAGGACTACTAATCATAATCGAATAATTTAGTAAACTATCTAAGTAGAACACTTTACCCAACGTAATCCTATCCGGCACCAGGGAAGCGATTTCACAACGTCAGGAACAAGAGCGTGAATTAGAAAGTTGGAAGTGATGAAGCATAATGACGATAAGTTGAGGATGAAGAGAAAATGAAGAAGATCGATGTTTTAAATAGAAACAATATGTGAAATAAAGAGGAATACTATTTATTAAATATTTATTATTTTTGCTTTAAAGAGGGAAGTAAAATATTGAATAATTTAAAGGAGAGTTCTACTAACTAGTATTGTGAATATTTAAAAGATATAACAATCATTTATGTTGTGGAAAATCGGAAGAAGGAACACGATCGCTAACAATATCAGTTTAGAAAACAATAGTTAAATAATTTCCAATTTAAAATAATAGGAGAAAGTAATTAGTCGTTGTAACAAGATAAGAAAGAGAGTAAAATATCTAGAGAAAGAATTAATAAACATTTACTTGATATAGGAGTGAGATAGAAATAAATATAAATAAAGTACAACAAAAGCAGGAATTCTAGCAAGAGAAATATAATAACGCTAGAAGAAGAATCTATAATACTAATAATGAAAATATTGAAAGAATTTAACATATTAATAATTTTGGAGAAGCAAAGTTAGATTTGAACTCTTAAAGTCAAAGATATTTTACTAAGAAGAAGTAAAATCGAATTCGAACTCTTGAGAATTAAGAATAATTAATTAGAGAAAGTAAAGCTAGATTTGAACTCTTAAGAATTAAGATTAACCGATTTAGAAAGAGTAAATCTAGGATTGAACTCTGGGAATTTAAAAACGTTAAACATCTACGGAAGGTTGAAGTAATATTTAAATATTATTAATAACAATAGAGAAATTTACATTGCCCACCCTTCAAGTTCAATGATTTAACAATGCCCACCCATCAACTTTCAAATTTTTCAGTGCCCACCCATAACTTATCTGTTGATTTACTTCCGTCATCTACATTACAAATTCCCGTCCAAAAACAACTTTGACCGTTTTCTTATATTGACCTCTCTTAATTCCCATTCTTCTCTAATCGCTCTGCGCGACTGAACTCTTCTTCTCCCTCTTCTCTGTCGACCTCCATCGCTCTGCTCGACTGGTGTCTTCTTCTCCGTCGTTCTTCCCCGTCGACCACCTCTGCGCTGGTACTTCTTTCAAGCTCCCGAATTCTTCTTCTCTGTCGACCACCATCTCTGTCGTTTTTTTTTGAATTGATTAAGGTAACAGCTTATCCCTATTCTACTGCTATCGTCCGTCAACCTAAACCATCTCTACTTTGGGCTGAAAAATTTGGGGATGAACCGACAAACTTATCTGTCGTTTTTTTTTTGAATTGATTAAGGTAACAACTTATCCCTATTCTACTTGCTATCGTCTGTCAACCGAAACCCATCTCTTAAGGATTTGAAGTGTGTGTTTACTTGAGTTATTTACGTGACAAATTCTGCTGCTTTGTTTCGGTTTTCTGTATCGATGTAGTTGCACCGCTTGATTATGTGACAAACAAATCTGGTTTGAATCGGTCTTCTGTATCAATGTCGTTGAATTTGTATTTCCCCATTCAAATTAATGATTTGAAGTGTGTGTTTACTTGACTTATTTACTAATTCTGCTGCTTTGATTCGGTTTTCTGTATCGATGTCGTTGCAGCTCTTGATTATGTGACAAACAAATCTGGTTTGAATCAGTTTTGTGTATCAATGTCGTTGAATTTGTACTTCCCCATTCAAATTAATGATTTGAAGTGTGTGTTTACTTGACTTATTTACATTTGTGTTTGTAGGTGCTATTGTGTGAAGATTAATTGAACATGGATGTTCATATGATAGAGTTGTCTTATAACGGATGGAAATTTTGTTTGCCCGAGCTGGATCCTGACCAATATTCTATCATAGAGTTGATGAGGGACTATATGCAAGAAATCTCCAAACAGCCAATTGCTCCACCCGATAATCCCTCTTTCTTTTATATACATCCAAAAAGCCAAAAGTACATTGAAATTTGCAACGATACGTCTTTGATGAATATGTTCAAGGCATGCTCTTCCACAAAGAATATAATCATCTTTGTCAGAGATGGTAACTCCATCATGATGGATATGTGGAGGGATTATCAGAAGAATCAGACCACGATGGGTGTGCAAAATGAGCAGCAGCTTGAAATCTTTGACTTATCCCCCCCTCCGGCGACACAACCAATTACCCAACCACCGTCTTTGTCTCCTCAATCTCAAGTACAACCTTCCGTAATAACCAAAAGAAAGCATAAGAAGAAAACCGCGAGGGGCCTAAACCAGTCACACCAGTTGGTAATACATCCAACACAAACAGAAGTAGAGGTCCCTAATTTTCCATCTCAACAAAACACCAGTTCATGTGGTGCGGCACTCCAATCTGTCCACACTAGCAACACTACTCCGCAAAGTCTTGATATTCAGTCATCAACAGCGAGACTATGCACAACGGTTGATTTTACTGAAGGAAATAACCCCCCCTCATCTACTCATAGTCTTGAGCAGGGAGATAGGTCAGCTGTTGGTAACGCATTACAGTGTAATGAAGTTCGTATAGATGATAACGATCCAACATACTCCGATGACTCTTGGTGCCATAATGATGTTGACGATGATGATAAGCTTGACACTGAGTCTAGCAATTCAGAAGATATTGATATTGATGATGATGATAAGTTGGAAGAATCCGGGGCAATCATTGAATGTGGGTATTTTTCTGCTGATGATGAAGACTGTGCAGTGACAGAGCCACCATATCTTATGAACGGGGTTCAATTTGAGTACGAAGCAGATGGGAGAGTTGTATTGCAACCTCATCAAATGTTCGAAACCAAAAGGACCTTCTTGGAGGTGATGAAGGACTATGCATGTCAGGAAGGTATTGACCTGCACAGGACAAGCAATGATCCTTTTAAGTACACAGTGCAGTGTAATAATAGCAACACCTGCCCTTGGAGACTGCACGCATCCCTTCTTCCTGACATGACTACGTTTATGATCAAGACATTAAGGGGGGAGCATGATTGTATGAGGATAGCGAAAAATCCAAATGCAACTGTAACATGGGTCACGAAGAAAATTTTACCTGATATAAGGGCAAACAAAAAAATGGTGCCTAAGGATATTATGGCAGTCATGAGGCAAAAATACAGTGTTGACTTGAGCTATATAAAGTGTTATCGAGCTCAAAAATTGGCGTTGAAGATAATTGATGGAAACCATGATGAATCCTATGCAAAGATTCCACAGTACTGTAAAATTGCGTTGGACAGAAACCCTGGTTCCATCATCGACCTTCAATACCAACAGAATATGACATCCCCTCCCACTTTCAGTAGATTGTTTGTTTGTTTTCATGCGCAGAAAGAGGGGTTTCTTCATGGATGTAGGCCATTCATTGGTGTAGATGGTTGTCATCTGAAAGGCCCATTTGGAGGAGTACTCTTGACAGCAATTGCCATTGATGGAAACAATGGTATATTCCCAGTTGCCTTTGCCGTGGTCCAAAGTGAGTCTACTAACACTTGGAAGTATTTCTTTGGTCAACTGAAGAAAATAGCTGATTGGGATACGAGGAAGAGATGGGTTATAGTTTCTGATCGTCAAAAGGGTGTTGAACCAGCAGTGAAAGATGAACTACCAGAAGTAACTCGCAGGATCTGTTGTAGGCATTTGTATGCGAACTTCAAGAAAGACTATCCTGGTATCTATATAAATCTTTCACCTGATGTCACTTTTCACTTACTTCTTACATGCATTTTATGATAATCCCTAACTTTAAGTTGTTTTGTAGGTACTCTTATGAGGAATTTGTTTTGGGAGGCTGCAAAGGCATATACCCAATCATCTTTGGATGTAACATTGAAGAAAATCAAAGAAAATTCTGTGTCAGCTTACAACTACTTGAAGAACGTGGATTTCGACTTGTGGGTGAGGTACCATATACCGGAGTACACTAAGGTGATTGAGGTAACTTCAAACTTTGTTGAATCTTTCAACTCAAAGCTGTCTGATATAAGGTCAAAGCCGATTTTAGCTATGTTGGATGAATTGAGAAGATCGTTGATGTCAAAGATGCATAAGAGAAGAGAGGATTCAGTTAAACTCAGATCCTTTGACTAGCTATGCGTCTAAGCTTTTGCAAAAAAATACAAGGCTTGGTAGATCATGTTCTATTAGACCGAGCAGTGATATCGAATTTGAGGTGTCGGATATTGGTGGTTATTTTATTGTTAATCTGAGGGATCATCACTGTGACTGCATGTCATGGGACTTATCTGGTATCCCTTGCAAACATGCATGTGCTGTCATTACAAGACAAAGGCTTAACTTTGTACCATACGTAGCGCCTTGGTTCTCCAAGGACTTGTACGTGGAGACGTACAAAGCAGCTATATCACCAATACCAGATCCGAACATGTGGTTGAATGTTGAGGGTTTCGTTCACCTGAAACCTCCATTCTTAAGAAAACTACCAGGGAGACCAAAGAAAAACAGGAGAAGAGAACAAGGTGAGGGACCTCTTGTTACCAAGCGGTCTAACCATATTACATGTGGGATTTGCAAAAGAATTGGTCATAATTCAAAAACATGTAGAAGCCAAAAAAATAGGGGAGACGGTCCCAACAATGGTGGCTCACAAAGCTCAGTTGCTCAAGCTGCCACTAAAGCCAAGAGAAAGAGGAAAGCGCAATAACAGCTGATGCTGATGCTATAACATTTGTAGTTGCTGGAATTGTAATGGTTAAGTTGTATTCTGTTATTGCTTTCAGTTTTACTTCATTTTTCTGCTGTAACAGCTGATGCTATTAGATTTGTAGTTGCTGGAATTGTAATGGTTAGGTTGTATTCTGTTATTGCTTTCATTTTACTTCATTTTTCTGCTGTAACAGCTGATGCTATAACATTTGTAGTTGCTGGAATTGTAATGGTTAAGTTGTATTCTGTTATTGCTTTCATTTTACTTCATTTTTCTGCTGTAACAGCTGATGCTATAACATTTGTAGTTGCTGGAATTGTAATGGTTAAGTTGTATTCTGTTATTGCTTTCAGTTTTACTTCATTTTTCTGCTGTAACAGCTGATGCTATTACATTTGTAGTTGCTGGAATTGTAATGGTTAGGTTGTATTCTGTTATTGCTTTCATTTTACTTCATTTTTCTGCTGTAACAGCTGCTGCTATTACATTTGTAGTTGCTGGAATTGTACAAAAGAAAAGATGTGACTCATAAATGAGCAATGAAAGTCAGAGATTTGCATTAAGACATTGAAAGTGTTACAACAGTTGACGTTGAATGTCGATTAAAACACATATCTAATTTCAGCACCATACATAATTGACAACTAATTATTACATAATTGCTACCCAAGCAAACAAAAATGCTAGTACTACCATAACCCATATCTTCATTGATTTCAACTGATTCATTCTTGCTTCTTCGATCTCCTCAATTTTAGATAACAGACGAGCATTCTGATTCTTCAATTCAAGCAGCAAAGATTCAACACCGACATCGGAAGTAGTCTTTGATGTAGCACGACTAGGTGGATAGATGTCCCTCCACCATATGAAAAATTTGCACTTGTTGGCTGCACAAATGAAGTATGGTTTCTCGTAGTTTCTAACATTACGAGTCACCTACAGTTGTGCATCCGAATTGCAGTGGCATTTGACCTCCCTCATTGGGGTTGAATGGCCACTTAAAGAAGACATTCTGCATCAAACAAATACTGCATTTCAAGGGTAACAAAAGATTATGCTCAGATCGGTCCCTAATGGCCTTCATCATTGCAGTTTTTAAATAGGTTAGGATTGTCTATATGACACCAATATGGAGCAATCGTCTCATAAAACCGCTTCAACGCTTTAAAGCGGAGCAATTAGATGAGAGACCGCTTCAACATACATCGGTACATATAAACAATAACCAATTTATTAAGGCCATTATGAAAAACAGCATCAACTTCGTTTCAGACAAATTCAACATATTCACCCAAACCTGATAACACAAATGCTCCATCAGATCGCAGCATAACATATTACAACACAAGATATGAACAAATTCCCATCAGCAAACAGAGACACCAATGCGCAGCAACATATACACGTAATTGATACAGAAAATCGATTTTGAGAAACCCATACAACGCACGGCATATCGATACAGAAAATCGATTTTGAGAAACCCATACAACAAATACATAACAGATGGTCTCCAAATCGATGGGTATGGAACCCTAAATCGATTCAACGCAACGTAATCCCTAATTTTAAAGGCCAAAATCGATGGGTATGGAACCCTAAATCGATTCAACGCAGTAGAATCAAGCGATGCAACGACATCGATACAGAAAACCGAATCAAAAGCAGCAGAATTTGGGATGTTTGTCGGTTCATCCCCAAATTTTTCAGCCCAAAGTAGAGATGGTTTAGGTTGACGGACGATAGCAGTAGAATAGGGATAAGCTGTTACCTTAATCAATTCAAAAAAAACGACAGAGATGGTGGTCGACAGAGAAGAAGAATTCGGGAGCTTGAAAGAAGTACCAGCGCAGAGGTGGTCGACGGGGAAGAACGACGGAGAAGAAGACACCAGTCGAGCAGAGCGATGGAGGTCGACAGAGAAGAGGGAGAAGAAGAGTTCAGTCGCGCAGAGCGAGTAGAGAAGAATGGGAATTAAGAGAGGTCAATATAAGAAAACGGTCAAAGTTGTTTTTGGACGGGAATTTGTAATGTAGATGACGGAAGTAAATGAAGAGATAAGTTATGGGTGGGCACTGAAAATTTTAAAAGTTGATGGGTGGGCATTGTTAAACCATTGAACTTGAAGGGTGGGCAATGTAAATTTCTCATAACAATATTAGTAAGAGTATGGAATTTATAGATAATTGTGAACATTTATGCAGATATTTATAAACATTATAGGGAGAGGAAGGAAAACAACATAAGAGAATCGTTTAACTTCCCTGGGCAGCTAACATTGCTAATCTCGAACTATTCATTCCTACCATATATTATACTTATGCTAACTTGAAAATTCATGGGTGTTTCAAAAGGTATCTAGCTCCCGTTGTTAGTTCAAGATATTAAAATTTGAACTCGACATACAATCCCAACATCTTCAAGGAATTAATTTATCCACTGAAATAGAGTATATACATGTTTCAAATGTATGGGGGAATATTTAGCTTTTGACACAAAGCCATTTGCAAGAGTGTGAGTTCATTAAATCTATTTGGCTTGATTCAAAAACAATGTTGCTATGAACATGTAAAGTTCATATTAAGGTGTTGTAGTATTTCACAAGCATTGTCCAATCTTATGAACTTTATCATTTAACCTTATGACCTTTAGCTTTAATGACCATTTGATTGTTGCATCAATTTATACCAAATCTTAATCGTCTAAAAATGGTCAGGATATGGTGTTGGGCAAAATAGTAATGAAACTATCCTGCTAACTATGGGCAGTGAACTCAGTCATTGTAGTACAACAAGTGTCGTATCCATAGGGACTTCGCAACTATCTAAGTGATTATAATCTTGTAAATATGCAAGAATACAAATAAAAGTGCATAGACATAAATTAGGGTTTTGGTTGATAATTGAACAAATAAGGGAAAACAACTCAAACTAATTTAGCTAAGGAGGAAGGTGTATACCTTAGGATAGTGGGGATCTCCTAAATCTCCCAAATATGCTCTCATTTCTACCTCGATAAGAGATTTCCAAATCTTGGACTAATCAAATCTCTACCTAATTAATCACACCCCTTAGTTTAAAGAAGGCTAGAGTCGTTAGATAGCATTAATTTCAAGCTCCTAACAAGCCTTAAAGTTTCACGCCCTAATTTAGAGAAATGGGAGTTAAGGTTTATCCTCAATTTGTCTAATTCAAAGCTTCTAATTTTTCTAGGAACCTTAATGAATGCAATAGAGGTAAAATCTACAACATTGATGAGGAAAAAAAACTACATAATATGATTTAGATTTAAAGATCAATTTGGAAATTTTGGGGAGAAACCCCATCCCAAGGTATACTTGAGTTCACACAACCATTAGAGAGTAAAGAAGGGAGATTAGTAAGAAACGGTCATCAATGGAGCTTGGCAGCTTCAATAGAGGTGGGCCTTCCTCCTCTCCTACTTCTCTTATTCTTCTTCCTCTTTTCTCCCTCTTTTTCTTCCTTTGGCATTGCCCTGGCCGATTTCAACTCCCCCTACTTCTCTTCACTTTCAGCTTTTAACATCTGAAATCTGGGCAAATTTTAGCCCGACCGACCCACATGGGTCGGTCTCGTGGGTCGGTCGCTTCCGGAGAATACGTCGTCACATGCACGAATTTTTTTGCCCGGCCCACCTGGGTCGGTCCCCAGGGTTGGTCAATTCCAGTAGGTTCCGACCGACCCACCTGAGGAGGTTGTCTGGGTCGGTTGAATCTAGTAGATTTCGGAAATAGTCCGACCAACCCACCTGGGTCCGTCCAATGGGTCGGTTCTGTGGGTAGGTCGGTCTTCCAAACGCTCGATCTTCTTCATTTTAGCTTCAATTTTGGATCTGTTTGCGCCTACGTGTTCCTCTTCTCGTCTACTTTGCTCATAGCTATGTTATCCCTCTTGTTTGATCAATGAATGTGTGAAAGCACCAATAAAACTCCAAACTAGAGGAAACATAACTATAGTAGAGAAATGAGCATTAAAAGTGTTGATAAAACATATGAAATACACCCCTAGAACATGCTCATTTGCACACTCATCATATGGTCCCCAAAATGGTCAACATATCTCACCTGAAATTCGCTCGTATAAATATCCAGGGTTACTCATAATATCAACAGGTGACAACCTTATAAAAGGTTTTTCTAACAAGCAACATATTATTGGTTGAAGAATCTTCTAATCCTTCAACAAGCGTCCCCATGTATAGTGGATATATAATCTGCATCATTATTGAACTGGGATGGTCTAACCATTCATGCCAAAAAAATATTGGAAAACTTAGGGTTTTATTTATCTTATATCTTAAGTTATCAATTGTACCAACACACATGTCATACAAAACGAAGGAGAAAACAAGCAACTACAATAACAACTTATACCTTTTCCAGAATATACGTTGATACTCTTATTTATAGCGTTAGCGTGATATCCGCATCAGGTATCTCAATACCACTTTTTGAGGAAACTTGTTATTCATAACATTTTCTCAGTACAAAAATTCACTCTCTATGTGGTATGTAGCTGCTCTTCTAGAGCTTATTGACCCTTATCTAATAATTTTTCAATCATGGAAAATCATTCTCACACATGAGACTAATGCCTTGTCATCAGGACACGTGCTTATGGGTCAACTATAATCCTTTTGGAAAGGGTAGGGAGCTACAACTACACTACATTCCAAGCAAGTGTTAATTCTCCATCAAGAAATATTATTTATGATTGTATTATCTTTTAAACATGTTTCTGACATACGTCTTCCAGGACATATGCCTTTCGTGTACACCCTTACAAATTCTTTGTAAGTTGATAAATCTCATTCAGAACATACACCTTCCGAAACATATATCTTTCATGACCCCTTTTAGGGAGTACAAATTCTAATTATGTATAAATATCATATATTATGTAAACGAAATATAATATATAGAAACCTAGAATAATATGTAGAAATTTAAATTGTCATATTCTCAACATAACTTCTCATTAAAAAAGTTATACATAGCTTCAATTTTGAGCTAGCTTTAGAATAAACCGAGTTATGTCTACAAGGACCGTGAAAGTCTTGCGATCATAATAACATCCAACCATGATAATTATTATACTTTCTATGATGTCAATAACAGTTCATCATCTCTCACAATCTCGTCATGACTTTTGAGTATTCATGAAAAACATGGAACAAAAATGATCCGACAAGAACCATTCAATAGTTGTCATGCCAATTGTTCTCTTTTATAGATTAACAATATTTGAGTGATCCGTCAAGATCACTCATTTTTAACATCACATTCAAATCGAATTATTGGTATGACATCATATGTGTGTGTGTATATATATATATATATACTTCATCATAGAGGCCAAACTAGAAATATGAATATTTGTTATCATGATGTAGCGGTTATGTAGTTTTTTTCTACAGAAAACTACTTCAAGCGATTTTCGTAAATGTCTCCTGGCGCAATACCATCATTGATTCTTCACGAATCATTATAGAATGTTCATCTTATAAATAAACATAGATACTTCAGTAGATGAATTTGTCAGCTGCTATACCATCTTTTAGAGCAATGATATGATCAATACATCTAGTTTTCAAATATTGTCAAAATTTTCAGTGCAATGCTAATACCATATCATATTAAGTTCAATAGTTTCCGGCACAATGCCCTTTATAGCATATTAAAGTCAATGTGTTCAGGTATTGTGCCCTTCTTAGTGATGTCCAAGGTCGTAAGCTCAAGTTGTCGTAAGCTCAAGTTTGACAATATTGGACATTGTTTATGATATATCATAAATATAAACAGATATTATAAATTATCCTACATGCATCGTTTTCATGACATCGCTTTTTATCAAAATAAAAGACTTTCAGGCGTAGTGCCATTATGTTTTCAAATAACCGTAAAATTAAATTTTATAGTCGCAATGCCCTATATATATTGGCATAAATATTATTAATAGCAAAAATAATAATAAAATGTATTATATATATCACAAAAAATAAATCAAATAACACTGAATAAAGAAATAATGCCATAAATAAAATCTGGCACAGTGCCTCACGTGATATTTATTTTTGGCGTGATGCTTATATCTAGCACAATGCCTCTCGGCAAAATTTATATCTGGTATGATGTCTCACATGATATTTATTTTTTGCACAATGCTTCACGTGATACTTAATAATAAATAAAAACAAAACTGGATAAATCAAACGACGCGGAATAAATGAAATAAATAACAATAAATAAGATCTGGCACCATACCTCATGTGATATTGAATTTTGGCACGATTTCTCACATGATATTAATTCCTAGCTCAATGTCTCATGTGATATTAATTCCTGACACAATGCCTCATGTGATTACTCTTGTTCGCTTCTAGATGTCCCCTTCCTCTTCTTCGTTTCTCCAAAAGGTGGACAACGAAAGAAAGCACCACGACTAATAGGATAAGATCGAATACAAATTCAAAGATGTTAGTGCTAGGAGTGATGCAGTGGCGGACTCAAACTTTAAAACCTGTGTGGGCCAGTTGTGGACCCAAAATTTTGTTTACAGGAGTAAATTTTTTTTAACACTATTGCACTTTAAAATATTATGTTATTTTGTATTTTTCAAAAATTTATAAGGTCATTTAACTAATTTTCAAAAGTTTCACGAGATTGGAGCCTCCCACCTCTGGTGGGGCACTTTTTATCGAATAAAAAACTATATTAAATATTTATATTACAATTACTTTATATGAGTCTTTTATCATTTAAAAATGATACATAATAATATTATTGTTAATGGGCTAATAATATATTGATTCTACATAAGTGTTTATATTATCATCAACCAGTTCATCTCCCATTCTAACTATATTCATGAGACGGGATGCTCTTTCAATTGTAGTTGTAGTAACTGATAACATCAACCCACATTTTGAACATGCACTATTTTGGTTACACTATATAGTTATCGTTTAACATTTATTATTTATTTTTGCTATACATAGACACATATATACTTGTATTTTTCCAAAAACTTGTGGGGGCACGTGCCCCCACAGGTTATAACCTCGGTCCGCCTCTGGAGCGATGCGACCTTGATAATTCTTGTCAAGTTGAGACCGTTGATGACACCCGCGTCCTTGATGGCTGAATGGAGGAAAGAGTAAGACATTAGCGATAATAAATAATGATATGATGGGCGACAATTATTGGTAAATCGAAGATGGTATCGTGGTGAAGATAGGAACATATGATGATAATGGATTTTTTTGTTAGGACAGAGCTTCATGCTGATAACGTGTTGTAAATAAGAGGAAGAGAGATTGCAGAGAGAGACAAGATTGATAGATGACTGATCTCTTATTCCAATAGTTTACAAGGATTATATTTATAGAAGGTAAGCCACATGGGGAAATCCTAATTACATAAGATGTAAAGTCCACGGTAAAATATATCTGTTATAACGTATTTAATTTAAATTGTCTTAAAAAGCAATGATATGTAAAGGAATTAAAAGTGACCATGTCATGGTTTTTTTCGAAAGAAAATCAACCTACCATTAATGAAGCGAAGATATCGGTGAATTCAATAGTCCGTATTGAACAACTTCTTATTTTAAAGTTGTAATTCAA
>JAIOTZ010000897.1:0-42724 GCA_023374045.1 Limonium bicolor
GCCGTGTGAAGGCCAGATATTGTAGGCTTCCAACCAGACTGCGAAACTGGGATGGATTTGAGTATAGTGGGCTGGAGATGTCGTCTAGTGTTTCGGTGTCTGTCATAGGAGTAAAACAGGGTTTTGCGGTGGACATGTTGTGTTGGGAAAGGATTTCTTTGATGTAGTGTGTCTGAGAGATTTTTAGACCAGAGGAGTTTCGGGTTACAGTGAGGCCAAGGAAATGGTGTAGAGGGCCAAGATCTTTGATGGGAAATTCAGAGGCTAGGGTAGAGATGAGAGAGGTGACTAGGTGTGTAGAACTGCCAGTGATGATGATATCGTCTACATAGACTAGTATATAGACTTTGCATTGGTAGTGACTGTAGGTAAAGAGGGAAGAGTCTGCTTGAGAGGGTTGAAAACCAATGTGAATTAGGTATGAGCTGAGTCTGGAAAACCAAGCCCTGGGTGACTGTTTTAGGCCATAGAGGGACCTCCTGAGTCGACAGACATGATTAGGTTTGGATTTGTCAATAAAACCACTAGGTTGTTTCATGTACACCACTTCCTCCAAAGCACCATGGAGGAAGGCGTTGTCCACATCAACTTGGTGTATTGGCCAGTTGAAAGAAGTGGCAATAGCAAGGACCAATCTGATTGTTGTGATCTTAACCACAGGACTGTATGTTTCAAAGAAATCAATTCCCTGAGCTTGTTTGAATCCTTGTGCAACCAATCTAGCTTTCCTTCTCTCAAAACTTCCATCTGCATGTTTCTTTGTTTTTAATATCCACTTGCATCCTAGAACATTCATCTGTGGTTGATAAGGGACAAGTTCCCAAGTATTGTTTTGTTGTAAGGCATCATATTCTTTTTGTATGGCCTGTCTCCATTCGGGATACTTCAAGGCTGTGGTAAAGCTTGGTTGTTCTGGGATTGTGGTAGTGGAGGTGCTGTTTAGCCATTTGACTGTGCCATCTGTGTACTGTTTAGGCTTGAGGCTGTTTGTCTGGGCACGGGTGATCATGTGATGGGTAGGGAGAGGAGGTTGAGGGAATGAGTGATCAGAGGGGGGTGTAGGTGTTGTGTGTTGGTCTGATAGTGAGGGTTGGGTAGGTGTTGGGTTTGACTCAGAGGAGGTAATTGTGGGGGAGTTGTGAGATAGAGGAGAAGGAGATGTAGCTGGTTGAGGGGAGGGAGGAGTCGGTATGAGTACTTTGGTGGTAATGATACTTGAGTCTGGAGGATCAGATTGGCATGAGGGTGCAATGTGTTGATGTGGAAAGTGAGTTTCCAAGAAGGAAACATCCCGCGAGATATAGATCCTGTGTGTGAGTGGTTCATAGCAAATATAGCCAGTGCTATTAGAGGAATAACCAAGGAAAATGCATTCTGTGGATCTTGGAGACAGTTTGTGAGTGTTATAAGGGCGTAGATTAGGCCAACAGCTACAGCCAAACACTCTGAGATGAGATAAAGAGGGAGGGTGATGATACAATTGCTCATATGGTGTGGCATTGTTGGGAGTTTTTGTGGGAAGTCTGTTTAGGAGGTAGACAGCAGTGGAGGCTGCATAGGGCCAGAAGTGTAGGGGTAAATGGGCTTGGGATAGAAGACATAGGGTTTTGTCAACAACATGTCTGATTCTGGTTTCAACAGAACCATTCTGTGGGTGTGAATGAGGGCAAGTGAATCTGTGACTAATGCCATTGGTGTCAACAAACTTTTTGAATGCTTTGAATTCTCCTCCATTATCTGTTTGTATAGCTGTGATGGTTTTTTTGAACTGATTTACAATGTAACCGTGAAAGTGAGTGAAAACTGTGATAGCATCAGATTTGTTTTTGAGAGGAAACAGCCAAACATAACAAGAGAAATCATCCACAATAAGTAGAAAATACTTATAGCCAGAGGGGGAAACACTGTGAGCAGGACCCCATAGATCTAGGAATAACAAGTCAAAACTTTCCTTAGACCTAGAAGAACTTGAAAAATGAGGTAATGCATGCATTTTGCCCTGACAACAGGCAGTACATAACTCCTGTTTTACATGTGTAGTGACAGGAAGTTGAAATTTATTTAGAGTATAGCTAGTGGTAGCAAAACTGGGGTGGCCAAGTCTCTGGTGCCATATGGGACTAGGAGCTGCAGTGGTGTAGTGCAAGGTAGGTGAGGGAGCTGTGGAAGAGGGAAAGAGGTAGACACCCTCCCTAGAAATTCCTCTGAGCAGGATCTCCTGAGTATTGAGATCCTTCACAAGAAAGAAATCAGAATGGAATTCAAAAAACACTTTGTTATCTGAACAGAATTTACTGACAGAAATCAAATGCTTATGTAGTTGTGGAGAGTAGATGATATTTCTGAGAGTAAAAGTGTGAGGAGAGGAAGTGAGGCTACCGTGTCCTTGAGCTTGGATAGGAATAGCAGATCCATCCCCAAGAGATATAGTATCGGTACCATTGTAGTCTGAACTGGAGAGATTGAGTTTGGCAAAATCACCAGAAAAATGATGTGATGCGGCAGTATCAGCTAGCCATTCAGGTGTAGTAACAGATGTAGTAGCATTAGCAGAAAAATTCGAGGGAGGTCTTGGCTGATAACTTTGATTGAACCTGTGATAGCATATAGAAGCATCATGTCCTCTTTTGCCACAGATCTGGCAAGAGGGTCTGGTATCTGGATGTCCAGCAAAGGTAGTATTGGGGGTAGATCTGGTAGTGTGGATGACAGTTTGGGTAGAGGAACGACCTCTTCCCCTTTGTGACTGATTCCTTCCTCTGGTGTCATTGGATCTGTTATTGTAGATCTGTTTGTTTTTATTTTGAGATGTGTTTGTTTGTGTGGAATTGAGTGTAATTTCTGATGGATCTGTTTTTTGGGAGAGCCATGCCTCAGTGGATAGCATGAAGCCATAGATCTGGCTTGGGGTGCAGGGAGATGGCCTGGTGAGGATAGTGGAAACGAGGGGGGAGTAATCACTGGGTAGACCTTTGAGTATATATGTTTGAAACTCTCTGTCTGTGACATTATGTCCTGTGATGGACAGAGAGTCCACCAAGGCTTTGGCACGGTTGAAATAAGTGGTGATGGTTTCTGTGTGTGTTTTTTTGATAGATGCTAACTGAAGGTGAAATTGACCAACCTGAGCATTAGTAGTTGCCTCAAAAGAGTCATGTAGGTAGTTCCAAACCTGAGCTGATGTAGTGAAATTCACCACTTGTCCTAGAATGCCGTCACTGAGAGAGGTGAACAACACACTAAGGACCAGTTGATCTTGCTGGATCCACAATGTAGCATCAGGATTAATTCCATCTTCCACAAGTAGATCTGGACATGGATGACTGCCATCCACATATTTATGCAGATCTGTTCCTTTTAGGAAGGATAGTATGACTGCTTTCCAGATCCTGAAGTTAGATCCGGTAAATTTGATTAAATTTGCAGCTGTGGATAGAATTGACTGAGTTGTAGGTTTTGCAGATTGTGCAGGTTTATCGGTGTGGCTATTTGTCAAACAGTTGGTGGATGATGATGTGGAATCATTCTTGGGAGTTTCTGGATCGGGATCGACCATGGTAGAAGAAGCAGGAAGCAGGAAAAAAAAGACTTACGCCATGATTATGGCTCTGATACCATATAGAGAAGCGTATAATACGATGGAATATAATATGATAAGTACTGTTTCATTGATGTTTGATAGCTCAGGTGATACATGTATATATAGTAGTAAAGGAGTAATTCTAGAATGTACTGAAGAGTTATTGTACTGGACGTATAACAGTAAAACAGATATTGGGCTTTGTAAAGATAAATGGGCCGAAGGCCGGTACTATCTATTAAGGGACTGTCACGAAGTGTGAGCAATCATTGAGTGAAATTGAAGAAGGAATGAAATTGGTAATGGAGTCTTTGCATGCTGCAATAACCAAATAAAATCAAAACGGGGAAGAAGAGAAAATAGATGCTGGAGCATTTCTCTCACCAAAATTTCATATCAGTTATACATGGAATCACTAAATTGGTTTGTGTAATCAGTATAATTGGGTTTTTATAAAAAAATCTGCTATATTCTTCTTTTAAATAGTATATGATATCTTATTTGTAAAATATATTAACTAATACATATATTGGGAATTTTGTTGGAAATTACATATTTTTTTAAAAAATATGGTAAATTTTATGTAAAAGATATTAATATTATTAAGGTTTTTATTTAGTGTAAATATAATATTTTCTATTCAACAATTAACACAACAGCGTACTATCAGTTTATGTACTATTTTAAAGATCATTTACTTCTTTCAAATAGTAATATTTTAGTTGAAAGAAAACATTGAGATCCAGACAATGGTTGCTAGGGTCAAACTTTGCGACAGTCAAGGTCGAGAATGGGTAACTGTCTGTCCCAGGCCTGATCTATCGCCACAAGTTCAATGATGCGATAGTTAACTCAAGTTCAATCTAGCGATGGGTGCTGGTAGTGTATTTAGATTTATTTTAATATAAATTTAGTCTAAAATAGTAAATTAATTCATATTCATAAATATTACTTTAATTGGTAGTGTATAATTGGTTTTGTATAATTTTTAAAGTTTTAACTTAAAATTTTGGAATAAAAGAGAAAATAATTATATTTTGGCATCAAATACTGATATTGACGGAAAGGAAAAAAATGGGTAAAACTGATTATTTCACTTCCCAATCTAATTTTTTCAAGGTGTCATCAATTATGAGTGTTTTTCTTTAGACTCAAATACGTGGAGTGAACAGACTAGCGAATGTGCGGGACGTCCATTCTATACTCGGTGCAGCACATGCCACTGTGGAAAAGAAAGTACATGTCATCATTTTTTAAGCATTTTAAATATTATATTAAAGGGGAGAGGCGGAACAAACCGACACTCATTGATTTTCTTAAATAAAGAAAACAAACAACATTTGATTGTCATAAATGATTATAACTTTTAAACCATAAGTCCAAAATAAAAAATATTTGCACCATTGTTTATCTAAATTCAAGCTCTTTAAAACAAGACCAATCATGGATATGTTTTGATAAGTTTAAAAATTTATGTTAGTTACATGTACATGTCAACATATATCAAAAACACTTATGATTCACCACATACAGTTTAAAATACACCATATAACATTAATAATACACCACAAAACAATAATGATTCAGCATTTGTTTCAAAGTTTGTTATCTAATCCACCACTTATTAGTTAATGAATCATAATACCAATTTCAATGAATCATAATATCAAATTTAATGAATCATACCATAATTTTAGTGTATCATCAATAACATATAAAAATAAAAATTGTAAACAATAATACAACACAAAACAATATTTGATATGTAAGAAAAAAAATGATTCACCATATAAGGTTTAAAATACATTACAATACAATAATAATACACTAAAAACCATAATGATTTTTTATCGGTTCCAGAGTTTGTTATTTAATTCATCACTTATTAGTTAATTAATCATAATATCAATTTTAATGAATCATAATATCAATATTAATGAATCATATCTTCATTTTAGTGTATCATCACAAACATATAAAATAAAAAATTTACACAATAATACAACACAAAACAATATTTTGTATGTATGAAAAATATATGATTCATCGTATAAAGTTTAAAATACACCATACAACAATAATAATACACTACAAAACAATAATGATTTTTTATTGGTTCCGAAATTTGTAATCTAATTCACCACTTATTAGTTAATGGATGAAAATATCAATTTTAATGAATCATAATATTAAAATTAATGAATCATATTATCATTTCAGTGTATCATCATACACATGTAAAAATAGTTTTTTTTTTAAGTTATCAAAACATATCCATGACTGGTCTTGTTTTGAAGAGCTTGAATTTAGATGAACGGTGATATAATTTTTTTTATTTTGGACTTATATATTAAAAATTACAAGCATTTAAAGTTAATATAATAAAAAGACAGTCCAGTCAGCAAAACAATCCAGTCAGCTGCTGGCAAATCAGTCTCCCACTCCTATCTCACGTACGGACCTGCTGCACGATCAAATTTGCGTGGAGTGAAACACCGAAGAAAATAGAGAAGTGAACTGACAGACAAAGAAGGCGACATTATTTTGTGCCTGTAGTTTTGGTTTCACCTTGACAACTCCTTGCTTGCCACTGTCATCGTCCTGCTGTTTTTTTAAAGAGATCATATAGATGATCCAACACCATATTACAAGATTCGTTAAGATCTAACAAAACCTAATAATTGCGGGCATTGGCCTAATGATTACTATCAATTGCAACTTGATCCCATGGGACGTTTGCTCAAGTAGTTTGGAGCCCTGAAATGCTTAATCACCACCATCCACCACCATAATGGACTTTAAACTTCGAAGTTAATCTAGACTTTAACAAATCAAAAGCCTACCGAGTTACAAAAATCTAGGTGGCAGCAATATGTCAAAAAGAAACAACAATTATCAATCCGCGAGACTTGAATAAAGTAAGCCTAATCCTAAGAAAAATTGGAAATCGGGGGTTGTTCTCGTTTTGAACATTAAATAAACAATAAGAAAATAAACTAACAAATAAAATAAAATTGATAAAATGACATGGGTGAGCGGAACCCTGGGTTCAGGCTATTCTTTGCTAGTCAAATTATGTAAACTTATATAATTTAACAAGAGATATAGATTGGTTCAATTCTTTTATATCTTACTTGCATTAAATCTCAATCACATGAAGCTCATCATCTAGTATAACACGCAAGATCTAATCAAGATTCTAGCCAAATACACCTAGATGGATTAAGTGCAAAGAATTATTCAAACCTGAAGGAAAATCTAATTAATCCAATTCAATTCTTCACAAGAATTAAAGCACCTGGAGGACAACGTAATCAATCCAATCTAGTTTCCACAGACAACAGATTGATAGGATCATCTTGTTAATCACCTATCTGATCATAACAAGATTCAGAAGCTAATTAACATATCAATAAAATTTATTAAAAAGCACAACTTAAACTTTAATTTGAATGATCCAAAAATAAGATCTATTATCAAATCAATAGAATTAGTTACAAAATCAACTAACTACAAATAACCATATAATAGTGTAAATCATTCCTAGCGTAACAAGTTACAAGAAATAACAAACAGAGATAGAAGAGAAATCATATCTAGTAGAGAAGACTCACGCCCTTGTTGTGCTTACAGATCTGGAGACTCACCGGCTGGAGGTTGAAGATGATGGAGAGATGGCACTGGTGTGGTGAGATTGAGAGGTGCAAGCCTCGTCTAAGGCATCTGATGTCAATAGGCTCTGTTCCCTCAACCCTAGATGACTTTTAATATAAAAATAGGCATTTTTTATCTCTTAAAACGTATATTTTTGAATTTTGTATGCGGCGTCTGGACTTACATGTCCGGATGCATGTCTGGACCCATTTTCAGAAAGTTATGGCCTATGTCCGGACATAAAAGTCGGGACATATGTCTGGACATGTTGGTATCGTGACGAGCGAGACTTGTTTGGGCCTAGATTCTTCATTTGGATTTCGTTTTGCTTCTCGTTTGTTGCGTTGCAAAGCTTGAGAAGTGAAGAATACAATTACATGACTTTTACCTGCATTTGACACATAAAATGCATCTATTCTGATCTAAACACAAATAATTGGAAAACACATGATAAGTGAGAAATATTTGTCAAACCACTACGAATAATAGGCACAAAGTCTCTACATTTCGCACTTATCAAGGACCACTGCCTACCGAAGATCCCATCTAACACACTAAACATACAAACTAACTAAACAAAGTACCTAAGTACCGACAAATCCTAGATCTAATTACCCTAGCTAAGCATTCGCTCCAACTCCTTTCTCCTACACACTCGAGAAAGGTGGCCCCTTCCTTAACACAACAATAACTCCAACCATTCTTATGTTCTTTCTTGGTCTATTCTCCTCTATATGATTGATGGTAAACTAAAAGAGGTCGCCACCCGCTTACCCTTGTGATCCAAGCTTGGCCAGTGGGTGTCCCACCTTCCTTCCCCTGATGTCTCCGTCATCACTTGATGAAAAGGAATTTTCCCGAGTCCGCTAGGTTTGGGTTGGCAAATCAGATTAAGAGATTCAAGTCTCTCAGATAAGGCCCCCTCCGGATAATATCCAAGCCAGCTTGAAGGCCCTCCTAAGGAAAGGTTGATCACGGAAGGCATTGAAGAATCACCTTGTTCCATAGTATCTAAGATGGTTCAGGGCGCTTGTTCGAGATGGACCATAACTTCTCTATAACTGACCACAAAAAATTTAGTGGATAACCTCTGTCCATATGGTTTGCTTCTCCTTCATTCATCTCGACATCAAAAGTGCATTCACTTGAGCGATGAAGAAACGATCCGCATTTGTAGTAGGTCATGGGCATATTATCATAGGAAAATGAGAAGACAAAGTAGCGGCTGTAACACCCCTACTAATTCGGCTCCTAATAATCCTACAAATGTCGCACATAATAATTATATCGCAGCGGTAAATGACAGATTGTCGCTCCTATGGTGTCACTGTTATCACTCGCCCATACGGGTGATAACGAGTTACCTGATAATCAACATGCGAAACGTATTCCCGCGGTGACCACAAGAGATAGATAGTAGAACTTTAAACAATTTAAAACAAACAAACAGTAACCAATTATTACAGACCGTACTCGTGAGCATCTAAAACAAATCCACCTCAGTTTACATAACCCGAGTCCAAAACGTCATCAGTATTAAACCGTACCAAGTCTTAAACAACAGAAATATTACAACCGTCGTGCCTCGCGTCGACCACCAGCTACTCTCCTGAAATAAAAATGGTTTGTGGTATGGAATCAGCCCCTGCTGAGTATGTTATCACATGCCCCGTCATGCCCCCAAAGACCCCTCAATTATTTGGTCGAGAGCATGAGGTTCGTTACATGCAATACCGTTTTAATATTTAAAACTGTAAATCAAATAACATTAATATCCATACAATAACACAACCATCAACACACAATAAAATAACCACAAGTATAACCAATGAACAACAAAGCAAAACAACGAGAATAATAAACAAGTATTAAGTCTCGTCCATGGTATAGAAGCCAATATTGTTCGCCACTGTACAAGTCTCAATTGTTTTAATTATTCAGTTATACCTAGTGACAATGTCTCGTTAAAACGGCATGTCTCTAGTTACCCATATGAAATACCCCAAATCTAAATAATATTATTTAATCATTATTTATTGGAATATAATCCAAATATAAATCATTTCACGTACGCATGCAAACCCATGCATGAAAACGTTACGTAAAAACAGTCGTTTCACCATAAACGCTAAAACGCCTTAGAAGCATATGGTCAAACATGACCTTGTATGACCCTCTAATATTCAAACTAAATGGTCATACAATTATTATATGAATATACAAATATATTCCCTAAGCTATATTCAGTCAAATACGCAAAATGCTCGGGAGTGCTCACACCCGCTCCTTAAAGCACGAAAAGTCCGGAGGAGTGCCGAGGTGGCACGAACTCCTATAAAATTAATTCCTTGAGTTCCTAACATCATTATTAACCATTATAAAGAGAACCCACGAAGTGGTTTCTCAAAATTCAGCAAAAACCAAAGGAGGATTTCTTAGCGCTCCTTTTTGGCCCGGGAGTGTCCCGATGGCCCGTAAATTATGTCACGGGTTGATATAACCCCATATAACTCAATGTAACATCTTAGTATATGTTTATTTACTATAATAAGTGTTTACAAACACTTGGAACTCATAAGAACAATTGGTTTCCCAAAATTTCCTTAGAGCACAAAAACACACCTTCGGGTGTCACGAAAATGCGTTTTACGCAATTACCTTGTAGTTTTTGACATGCCACGAATTGGTAATCTTAAAAAGGGTTAAAATGACCTTCTAAATAAGTTGGTGTGACTAGTCAACAAGGCTCTCTATAGGGGCCGATTTTAAGGGCAAAAACTAGTATAAAATTTGCTTTAAAAATTTATAAAAGGCTTAAAACATGATGACTCATCATCCCATGTGTTATATTACTTAATGTCTAAGTATGTAGGTCTCATTTGATCAGATAGCTGTCGAAATTAGGCCATGGAATAAGGCCATGTGAGCTAGAACAAAAACAAATGGAAAAAGTAAAAAGTAGATCTAAGATCTACTTTATTTGATTCCTTCTTCCACATGTGACCTTCCTTGTTCTTCCTTGGCTCTTCATGGCCGGTTTTTGAGCTCCATTCAAGCCTCCAATTCGTGCACCTACATGAAGAAGAAGACAAGTCATTTGCCATTGAAAAATCAAAGGAATATACTCACCTTTTCTTACCTTGTCATCTAGCCAAAAGTATTGTCTTTCCAACTCTTGCTTAGTCACACCTCATGACCGATTTTCATGCTGGAAAGGAGGACATTTATTGAGCCAATCAACCATGAAATAAACTAAGAAAAAGTATTGTCAAATGACATTAAAAATTTGACAAAACAAAATCAATTTCCAAATGCCTATTGCATTTACGTGAGCTAAGCCTCACTTTCTTCCTTGCCCTCTTCATCCACGGTTTAGGTAAGCTCTCTCCTCTCTCTTCTAGCTTCATCTTCTTCCTTTGAAGCTCTTAAGTCCATTAATGGAGATTTAACTTCTATCTTCATCTTTAAGGTAAATTCCTTGCATTTCTTGGCAAGTCTTGAAGCAAAACTCTTCCTAGCATAACAAGGTGTGTTCGGCTTCACTTAGTTCTCCAAGGAGATTGTCCCCAACCAACATTAAACCAAGGAGCATCTCAAGGTAGGTTTTAAAGCTTGAAAATCCTTAAAGCACATTTTTATGTGTAACCAAGTTCTACCTCTTCTAAGTCTCTTTTCTTCTTCATTTTGATGAAGGGAAAACTTGTTCTTCACCTACCTTAGGAGTGCCGAAATTATAAGGAGCAAAGTCTAAGGTAAAGTCTTATAAAACTACTTCCAAATCTACTTAAGATCTTTATTCAAGATCTAACTCCTAAACACCTTCACCTCTTGCATAAAACGAAGAGGAGCATCAAGTTTACCTAGGAGGAAGCTTGGAGATTCAAGAAGAAGTTCAAGCACTTAACCACCTTTGTTAAGAAGTAAGTTTACTAAGTAAATCCTTATATTATAAGCTTTGTTAAACTCCTAAAAATTGTACAAAAATTATGTACACCTCTTAGGTTAAATAATACCGAAGCTATATGGTTTTATATGCCAAAAATATAACCTATAACATATAAGGAAAATATTTACCTTAAGACACATTTTTGTGTCACAAAGTTTATTTATGTTACATATAAATTAAGGCCGAAAGTTCAAGAGCAAAAGTACTCCATTTTGAGCTAAGAATTCATATAAGACATTACAATAATTTATACATGAGTTATATGACTCCTATGAATTTATTTATAATTACTTAGACATATAAATCCACTTTTATATAACATAAGGTCTCATTTAAATTATGGCCGAATGTTCTACTTGATAAATAAGTTTTAATGAGCTACTTAGGTATATAAATTTATATCATAAAGTTTGGTGAGTTAAAAATATTCTATTAGTGTCTAAATGACTAATTAATTAAGTTATGTGGATTAAATGTAATTTTTACAAAGTTTAGTGTGCTTAATATAAAAACCGTGAGCTAAGGGGCTGTTTGGTGTAATTATAATATAATATAAGGTTAGGAATTAAGTTTAAGAATTTTAGATAATTTAAACAAGCTTGAAAATAACTTTTTATAAAAGTTTTGGGCTATTATGTAATTTATAAAAGTTGTTATGAAAGTTTAGAATATAAATGGGGCGAATTCATAATTAAGGAAATTATTAGGTGCGCTTTTGAATTTTAGAAGAATTAAATACTTAAACTATAGTTTATAAGTTATTAAATATCTATTATTAAGTTTTGGGGTGAAAATGTAATTAATGGAAAGTTCAATGACAAAGCCGAATTGTTTTGGGGTTAGTTTGGTAATTTAAGAATTTAAATATATATATTCGGCATTTATGGAGAATTAAAATTAAAACTATAGTTTACATGTCATTATGTAAAAGTTATAAGATTTGGTGGTTAGATTGTAATTATAAGGAATAAATATATGTTGGCCGAAATTTAAGGGGCTAAGTTGTAATTTTTGAGAGTTATAATATTTAAAAGCTATATACCAAAATATTAGGGGTGGCTTTGTAATTTAGCTAAATAAGAAATTAAAACTCTATAATATAATGAGATTAGAATTTAATATAAGGTTTATGATTTTATGTGGTTGTTTTGTAAATAACCGAAATACAAGGGTAAGAATTTAGATTAAAATAAATATAGGTCCTACATGGATCTTTGAGGAATTAGAAAGAAAGAATTTTGATTAAAGGAGTTATGAAGTTTAAACTATGACTTATATAGTTATAAGGAATTTAAGGGTAACCAATGATTATTACTTTTGGTTAAAGGAGGAATAATGAAAACTATAAGATTTTTATGTCATTGTAAGACATTTAAATATTGTTAAGAAAATTATAAGTTGTTATGTCAACTAGACAATTAAAATAAACAACAAATATAGTACATGAATAAATAAACACATATATGTACATTAAAGGATTTATAAATAAATCAAAAGGAATAACAAATAAGTTATACATAAAATCATGAGGTAATTAAAAGAAATAAACCTCACATGAAATAACAAATACAAGATTTGTTAAAAGATTCAATAGAATCATTATATAAGGGTAACATAAATTAACCCTCTCAGTTAATCCTGTTCTAGGACTTTGTTTGACCAGACGTTGACCGGGAACTAAACAGTACAGTCTACGGTGAACGGTATGGGATTCTTGCAACCTGTTTTCTAACGGATTACACTGGCTTGTGTGCTATCTGTTGTTTGAAATAACGACCAAGATAATTAATGTAAACTGTTGTTTTACTCTTGCACACTGTGGTATTATTTTATGTGCGTGATTGTTGCTGACTACAACGTGTATGTCCCACGCATACAAACACTACTATACCAGTGGATTAAATACCTGCGTTCAGTATACCGAGGACTTGTACTCAAGTCTCTCACTAACTTCACTTTATAACATACGTCATTATCCTAAACGTGATAATTGACAATACACATTGTGTTCTTGTTTAACGTCTTTATATGACACTTAACAATTATATACTTCGAGATTGAGGAGCCCAGTTGGATCTGGCCATGCATGCTACGGGAGTTGTACCTGTCTCAGGTCGTCTCCTACTACGTCGCGACGGAACATTCAGTTGGGAGGAAGACTTTATTCCTTCCGGGATTCAAATGCCCTTCAGTTCGAGGAAGACTTTATTCCTCTAGTGGGTTCTTATTTCCCACGCCATTCAGTTCAGGGTTTGACTACGTCATCTCCTGGGGTTTTTATACCCAACCTTTTTTATAACGAGGTCACTATACCTCCACTATTTCAGATATTCAGTTATAACTGTCAGTCCCATTGTGTGGACCGACTATCAGTAAGGAATTTCAGTTCAGCTAACTCGACCTTCTGTGTCTTGTTCTATGTGACATTATTGTCCTTGTATGGATACTTGTTATTATCAGACTATGCTTGTTTACAGCTTTATAAAAAATGAACTGCATGTATTCGACAAAGTAGTTGGTGTGGCCCGGTAGACGATGGGCTGCACGTTTTCCATACCAGCATTGTTTGCTGAGCCCCTTTGGGGGCACCCCCATTTTTCAGGTACCTGAAGATTGAGAAGTTCACTACACTGAGTGTAGGTGGGGTAGACCAAGTTTTGGGAGTCTACTATCAGTTATTTGTTTTATTTCAGTATTGTACTTTGAGTTTGATTCCTAGTATCTCGGGTTGTATCTGTATTCCAGACTGTGACATTTGAGGATTGTATTTGGACTTAGCCTTGTTGGTCACAAGGGTGGCCAACGGCATTGTAATACCGCCCGGTTGTTGTATTTATTTCCGCTGCAGTTGTATTTTATTCGGGAGTGATCGCCGTTCAGTTTATTGGATTTCGGGTTGGGATATTACACCATATATTATGGCGGGTCACCCACGGCAGTAGCCACTCCAACGGTAGAGTCTCCGACCAACGAGCCATTCTAGCTCACGGGAAATTTTCTTGATACTTACGGACCCGTACGCGGACATCCTGGTATCGTTTTGTGTGACACAGCGCGCACCAAGAGCCACATCCTCCTGGCTTTACTTCCTTTCCATTAATTAATTATACCATCGCATCGCATTACCAATTTTTTTCTAACACAGCAGACTAAGGTCATTAGTCCAATCCAGAGTCTGTAAACTCGGGATCCAGTGTTAGATACGAGAGCGGCGTTTAGAAAGGCCAATGCTCCGTATAAAAGTCTCGGATAATATGTATATCTTATTATCCTAGTGCTACAACGTTTTTCTGACGTTCCTTATATTTCATATAAGATAGCACCATAGCCGCTAGTTCGTTTTATATATATAGGTCCATATATACAAACCGATACTGTTAACTCAACAACAGTAATAATAAACAACTATAAATATACAGTTCATGCATATTTAATTAAACATTCAGACAAACAATCTTATCACAGATCACAGAGAAGTCTGAACTGAGGAAGCCCTCAGAGACAATCAGAGACACATAACAACATACCGTTCACCCTGATGTATTACGGTGGAGTATGAATCAGCAAGATCCTATGCTCCGTGTGTCGTCTCTAACAGTCTAAACAATACATAATGCTACTGATTAGCACACTGTATAACAACACAATCCTACGGTACCCCGTACCGTCACTAACACCTCCCGGTTAACCCCCCGTTATAAACTGACAATGTTTATAGGGTTATCGGCTTAACTCGAGATTGAAAAAGTGTTATGTTACATGCGTAGTCTTGTCTTGTATATTAGTATACTTATTGTTGAACTTTGTTATCGCATGTAACTTAGTGTTGGTTTGTACATCGTATAGTTTGTTTCCTTATTGCATGTATGACTCTTTGTCATGCACTATATCTCTCACCTTAGTATTCATTTTTCTAAGGTTTGTCTCTTTTTTTTTCTTTTCTTCTCTTTTTTTTTTTAAGTTCAATGTGGTATAATTCATTTGTAAACAATACTTTCAATTACATGAATCCTTATTATCACATGTACCCTCTTAACATTAGAATCCCATATCCAATGTTTGTAATTCTTTTTCCTTTTATCATATGTCATTTTAATTATGAAAATACATGGTCATTAAACCATGTTATATTTTCCACCATAACATATATTTAACCTATAATCATGTATTATGGAACTATTTCTTATATGGTAAGCCTTATAATATATATTCATTCTTTTTAATGAACACCTCTTATATTATAAATGTTATAATTCTTATAACATTAAAACCATATTATAAATTCCATTTTAAAATGTCAACATTTTCGAACAGCACTTATGTTCTTAAATATTTACAAAATCACCACATAATTAATGTAATGTTATATTATAGTTATATAACATATATTATGACATTTAAGTCATTAAAACAATTATAACATATAGTTGTAAATTGTTGTAAAATACCAAACAACCCCTTATATCTTCGGTTTTCAAAATAAACCACTAAACTTCTATAAATCACAAATCAATCCCAAATTTATATTTCATTGTTACACTTATATCATATACCTTATATTATCCCCTTTAAACCTTAAAAATCATAACCTATAGTTTTTAAAGGCTATAATTTTCGAACAGCCCCTAGGACTGTTTTAATTAAATTCCCACCACCAAACTTGTATTTTACCAAATCCTCCAATATAATACATAGTTTTCTAATTCCATTAAAACCATATTATATAAAATGTCTTTATAAAACCTGTATATATAATTCCAAAAAGCACCAAACTATACCAAAAGGTTATAAACATTATTCCTAACCTTATATTTTCTCCAAATCTCGGTTTTACCACATATGTTACCCATTTGTAACAATATCATAAAATATCTTATATTATACTTATATAATTCATATAAACTCCAATTTAACCAAATAAATTTCAAAATTCCTAATAACCTAAGGTTTGTACTAAACTCCATTTAGTACCCCAAGTTTTCGGAAATTACAATTAGCCCCATCTCTTTTAATCTTTTACAAATTAATACTTATCTTAATATAAGGTTGTATTTTAATTTCAAAAATTCTCCAAACTTGGTCAAAGTCTCCTATATAGTCAACTTTGACTTCTAATACCAAATTGGACCCAAACCTTTCGGTAATTACAAGACTTTACCTATACTTTTCTATTTTTACAATTTTGACCCAAAACTTTATAAAATGTTATAATTTTTATTAAATTCATTTAAAAACCCTAAATTCCTCTATATTAAGCTCTCGACCTAATATTTAGTTAGTAATTACCGTTTGACCCCAATTTTAATTATAAGCATAAATAAACAAAATAAGCTTATAAACTTAAATTAAAATGGCCTAATGACATGGCCTTATTACAACCTTGAACTTGCAAAATAAATTACACAATAAATGTTTAAAAATATAGCATATATTCTCGGCCTCACTTTGATTTAATTATTTTTCCACATAATGTCATAATTTGACCATTATGCTAATTAAATCTCTTAAATGACTAGCTTAATTTATCTTAGTCATTTTTTTTCCATTTTTAGGTCAATATGACCCATATTTATAAGTTCACTCTCGGCAATAATTATATTAGGCTTAGAAATTATAAAATCATAAGTTTTAAGGTGTTTATACCTTGATTTATCCTTGTATGCTCTCGGCCACTTGAAGGAAAATTCACCACATCATTTAGACATGTTTAATACACCAAAACAAGATATGGTTATACTCCAAGCTTGAGCTTAACCATAAGGAATAATTAATGTAAGATTTAAGGCAAAAATCACCTTAAAAATGCAAGGAGAGTTCAAGATGGGTTTCGGCCTGAATCAACACACCACAAGGTGTTAGATCCACCATATTGACATAGGAAATAGCTAGACACAACAAGCTGCCTTGTTATTAGGTTTTACCTTGGAAAAATGCCTTAAAAGAGGGTATTTCCTTTGGATCTCAGCCACCCTTGCTCCAATGGCTAGCCAACTGATTGAACATGTAAAATGAAGATTATGAGTGTATAAACTCATAAAATCAAGGAAAGAAAATCGGATGAAGAGTAAGAAGCTTAAGGTATGTTTTTACCTTAAAATGAGATTTGAGAAACTTTGGTCTCCTAACTTGCTTCAAACCGAATTTTGATTGATGTTCTAAGCTTAGAACACTGAGAATAAGCCATAGGAACTGATTAGCCATGAGATCTAAGCATAGGTGGTGAAGAGATGAAGAAAAAGAGCCAAAACAAGCCTTAAACATTACCTTAGAAGCTTAGAAGTTGGATCTACCTTCCTAACTCAAGAGCCACGGTTGAGAGAGTTTGGAAGGTGAGTGAGCTCGGCTGGAATGAGCTAGGATAGAGAATGATTGCAAATGAGACTTAATAATTCAAAAGACAAACTTTTGCTTAGTTTATTGTTTCTTAATTGGAGGTGACTCATCAAGGGGATAAGAGGGACAAGGAGTTGGCTAATGGAGGAGAAAGAGGGGCTCACACGGTTTTGGAGGCAGCTTAATCAAATAATAGAGTAAAAGTGGTGTATAAACTAATAAAAAGGCAAAAGTAACCCTTAATTAGGGTATTATGTTGGAGTGCTGTCCATGGTGTGTACAAGTGGTGAATTGGAGCCTCCTTACCTTGTGGCTGCCGATATCTTATGGTCCAAGGGTCACTTTGACCTCTTGACCAATCTTAGTCAATGTTGACTCATGTGGGCCCCCTTTTAGGGTTTTATTATATTTTAATATTAAATTTGTAAAATTTGTAAAATTTGGAATTAAATTCCTAATATGATATAATGTGATATAATATCATATTAAGGTATTTATAACCTTTAAGCTCATTAAAAACCAATTTAGAAGGCAATTTCACAAAAATGTGCTTTAAGGAGTTTTAGTGGCACATTTTGTGTTGCAAGAGTGTTTCTGAGCTTAGTTTTCTTTGAGAACTGTTTTGTTGTGTTCCTTACTTCATTATATACTTAGGAATCCACTTTGGATCCTAATTGAGGTCATACAATCTTTATGGTGTCTTAAAGCACCTTTTTGGCTTTACCGATCTTAAGACATGTTTTGCCTTGTTGAGATCTTTAGATTGTTCCCAGTAATATTTAGATGTTTATTAACCATCTTAGATCATTAATAGATCATTTAATTATATTTTAAAGTTAGGGGTATTTCAGTCTACCCCCTTAAAAAGGCTTCGTCCCGAAGTCCTTAATCCTCTACAGTTCACCTAAGGAATCAAGTTCCACTAAGTAACCAATCATCAGTCCATCACGGGATAACTCCCACTAGGTTCAAACCTAGTCTATACATACAGCATATATCAAATAGCCAAACCACATGGTATATACTCATTCATTCATAGCACTAAACAAGGTGCACACCAATTCATCAACAAAAGTATCGGCGGTACTAATATATATCTCAAACAGGTGCACTAAGGCACATACATAAAATGTATTCAACATACAATCATCCAAACAAACATGTATGACGCAGCTACCAACAAACACATCACCAAAACAAGACCTAATGCATAACATATGCGCAAGCCAAGTGGTGTTACCCCCCTTAAAAAGGGTTTGACCATGAACCGTACAAGTATCACAGCTACTACTCGAAGAGTGTGGATACTTCGCTCTCATGGAGTCCTCTAACTCCCATGTAGCCTCTCCACCTCATGGTTCGACCAGAGAACAACCTGACCATGCAACGTCTTGTTCCTATTCGTGCTCGTCTTAGTATCGAGGATGCGGAGTGGTACTTCCTCATATCGTAGAGCGGGGTCCAACTCTAAAGTCTCTGAGCGTAACACGTGCGATGGTGGGGCACATACTTCTTCAACTGTTGAAACGTGAAAGAAACGTCGTGTACCCTCCCGAGCTCTGCTGCAATGCGCAATCCAGTCTGTAGGCTAACGGGCCCACTTCGCTCCCTAATCACATAGGTCCAACATATTTTGGGCTCAACTTGCCCTTCTGCCTAAACCCGGAATATCCCTTCATGGTGACACTCTAAGGAATACCATATCGTCGGTAGTGAAACTCAATGTCCCTCCTCTTGGTGTCTGCATGATTTCTGCCGGTCATTGAGCTGCCTTCATGTTCTTTTTAATCTGTAAGACATCCCGCTTAATCTGCTCTAGGTACTCTGGTCCTAGAAGTGTATTCTCTCGCTGGCCTCATCCCAGCATAGAGGAGTCCTACACGGTCTACCATATAGGCCTGAAACGGTGGCATCTGTATCGAGGAGTGGTAGCTGTGTTGTAGGCGAACTCTATCAGATCTAGTTGCTCTAACCAACTCCCTTGAAAGTCTAAGGCACATGCTCTCAGTATGTCTTCTAGTGTCTGGATGGTCCTCTCACTCTGACCGTCAGTCTGTGGATGGAATGCCGTACTAAGCTTCAACTTTGTACCCAAGGCTTCCTGAACCTGTCCCCAGAATCTGGACAAAAATCGAGGGTCCCTATCAGAAACAATAGTCTTTGGCACACCATGGTGCCGGATCACCTCTTCTGGAACAAGTCGCTAATTTGGGACCTTCCAGGTATCCTTCATAGCAACAAACTTAGCCACCTTCGTCAGACGGTCCACAATGACCCAAATCGTGTTCAGTCCTCCCTTAGTCGGTGGGAGACCGACAACGAAAATCCATCGAGATATCCTCGAACTTCCAGCAAGGAATAGGCATAGACTGCACTAAACCTCCGGGTCTCCTATGCTCAAACTTAACCTTCTAACAGGTCAAGCATCTAGTCACAAAGTCAGCTACATCCTTCTTCATCCCGCTCCACCAGAAATGAACCTTCAAATCCTTATACATCTTCGCAGAACCGGGGTGGATGGATAAGGACGAGCTATGAGCCTCCTGGAGTATCTTCTCCTTCAAATCTGGAGAAGACTCCGGAATACACAAACGGCCATTCAATCTAATCATGCCATCATTACACAGTTCAAAGTCATACTTCTGACTTTCAAAACAACCCTCTAACATTTTCTGCTTGATGCTCTCCATATACTGACCGCTCTCCTGTGCAGCTCGTATCTCATCAATCATACTGCTGCTGGCTAACAGTGTAAATAATGAATGAGCTCTGCGGCTCAGGGCGTCGGCTACTACATTCGCCTTACCCTCTTTGTATTTCAGATCTATGTCGTAGTCCTTCAAGAACTCGACCCATCTTCTCTGTCGCATGTTCAGCTCCTTCTGGGAGAAGAGATGCTGTAAACTCTTATGATCAGAGTAGATAGTGACTGTCACGCCGTATAGATAATGTCGCCAGATCTTCAAAGCGAAGACTACTGCGCCTAACTCAAGGTCGTGGGTGGGGTAATTCACCCTCATGCTTCTTCAGCTGTCGGGATGCGTAGGCAATACCTTCCCGTGCGTATAAGCACACAAGCTAGACCGGTTCCAGAGGCATCACAGTATACCTCAAACCCATCAGTGCCATCAGGAATAGAAGAACGGGGTGCCGATGTCAGGAGATCCTTCAGTGTTGAAAGGACTGCTCCACTCTGCAGACCATAAGAACTGGGACTCCTTCTTCATGAGATTAGTCATTGGTTTGCCTCTTTGGAAAAGTCCTTCACGAACTTTTATAACCGGCCAAACCCAGAAAGCTGGACATCTGTAACTGTCTTTGGCCTTGGCCAACTCTTACTGCCCTCAATCTTAGCAGGATCTACAGATATCCCGTCCTGCAGATATGAGGGTGTCCTAGAAATGACGCGCTGTCAACAAGAACTCACATTCGAGAGCTTGGCATACAGCTGGTTCTTTCTCATTATACTCAATACCTGTCTCAATGTAACTCATGATCTTCCCTGGTCTTCGAATAGATCAAAATATCGTCGATGAATACCACAACTGAACTATCAGCTGTTCTCTGAAGAGACGGTTCATCAAATCCATGAATATGGCTGGCGCATTCGTCAGTCCGAATGGCATAACGGTGAACTCGTAGTGTCCATACCGTGTCCTGAAAGCTGTCTTCTCTATGTCACCCTCTGCAATCCTAATCTGATGGTAGCCAGATCTGAGATTTATCTTCGAGAACACACTGGCTCCTCTCAACTGGTCAAATAAGTCATCAATCCGTGGTAACGGGTACTTGTTCTTGACCGTGACTGCATTAAGCTCGCGGTAGTCGATGCAGAGTCGCATACTGCCGTCCTTCTTCTTCACGAATAATACTGGAGCACCCCAAGGAGAAACACTCGGTCGAATGAATCCCTTGTCGAGGAGGTCCTCCAACTGTACCTTCAACTCTCTCATCTCAGCCGGTGCCATACGGTAGGGTGCCTTAGCAATAGGGCCCGTACCTGGCAATAAGTCAACGGCGAACTCAACCTCATGCACAGGCGGCATGCCTGGCAACTCATCAGGAAACACATCGGGAAAGTCTGCCACGACTGGAATTTCTACATCCATCTCGTCGCACTGTCTCGTGTCCTGTACATAATAGAGGAAGGCTTGTCGGCCCTTCCTAACGTCCTTCATCAGGGACAATGCTGACACGATCTTGACAGTCGGCTCTCTCCTCACACTGCGGTACGACACTGTCCTGCCGCTCGGCCCCTTCAGTAGTAGTCGATGCTCTGCACAATGAAGGCGGCCCTTATGCTTCTGTAGCCAATCCATACCCACATAATGTCGAAGCCCAAGTTCTTAAACTCAATCAAATCGATGGGAAAAGTCTCATTCATAATACTGATCTCCGACCCCAAGTACTGCCTGGTGCAACCTACTTTCTCCTTCGATGGAAGGGTGACTGAAAAGTCAGAAAGCTGTTCGGGGGCAGCCCCCAGCTTCATAGCAAATGCTGAGGAAATGAAAGAATGTGAAGCCCCTGAGTCGAACAATACGGAAGCACTAACACCATCAACAGGAAAGGTACCTGAGATCATCTCTCGTATTAGCATCGAGTCCCAATAAATCACTAATTTACTGTCGGTTGTAATCGTCATACCTGTGATGACATTACCGGACTCCTTGGCTTGCGCCATATCTAAGATGCAGATGGTACCCTCCTTTCCATTTTCGTAGCCTGAAGTTATGAATCAACGGTATCAACAAACTGAACACATATGCTTGAAGGCATACAACTCTTATTTCATTCATTTAACTATATTATACAAGGTTACACACTTAGCTACTGCTATTACATCAGTACTGTCTGAAAGTCAAATTTAAACGGCCAGGTCGGATGTGGGTATCATTCACTAGAGCTGGTGGTGCGGTATTGAGCTTAATGCTCTTAATACCATGGTATACAAGCCTAGCCTCTCCACCAAATACCAACACATCCCCAGACTTGAGGATGATCTTGCTTGCTAGATCCATCCTCTTCTGGTCTCCATAGATGAACTCAGCATCATCGCCGATGGAGAATGACACAACCGGTACTCCTCTGGTGATGGACTCGGTCGTCTCATCACAGTCCTGGTGCATTCCAAGTTTTCCTCCTTGCTCGTAGTAGTTGATGATGTAAACGTCAGGTGTCATGTCGGGTAATGGAAAAGTCTAACGGTCTTGAGCAATATCCATTGCGTTTCTCACCAAGGTTAGGAAACTCTCAGGTATCCTAGGTATAGGTACGCCACCTACCATCCTCACCTCTCGATAAACCCTAGCTTGTGGATCCCAATCTTTCCCTAAGCACATCATGTGCAGTTTCATTCTAGAACCATTATTAAATACAGGGGTATAAAATCCTCCTATGCCCTTACCCAAAGCTCTACACTCATTCACTATGGCGATTTGTTCATCTAGGGTTAGGAATCTCTGAGAAGTATCATGCCCGGTCTGACCACATGACACAACTCACTAGGGTACTCCCGTCTTTCTTCCACGGGTCTAGGTGATCTCTGTCTTGTAAGTGTGGGATAGCAGATGTCGAAGTCTCCTAAGAGGTAACAGGTTTCCTAGATAAGTCGTTTATCTAAGCGGTACTTAAAAACATGCATTCATGCTAAGGTAAAGCGTTTAACACACAGTCATGCTTTTATACAATGGTTAAGGTTTCAAATGATAACCTTCACCGCGCTGGGTGCTAGTACCAGCGCCCGATGCTCCCGCTGCATTCAGCACGCGGTTGCCTGGCGGGTTCCTTTGGTTCTGGTTTTGCTGCTGCGGCTGCTGCTGCTGCTGTCCCCTCTGAGCATGGGGCGCCGGCCCCCTCTAACCACCTCGAGCTCCACCTCCTCCAGCAGGTGCGCTCTGAGTCCCCTTCGGCAGGCGGTACGCTCGGCTCTCCGGGTTCGAGAAGCACTCGAACGACCTGTGGCCCTTCTTCCCACAGTGGTGACAGTCCACAGCCTGCCCAGTGCAGTCCACACCCGGGTGGTCTTTACCACAGCGCTTGCAGTGAAAGTGGCGCTGGGGTGCAGAACCTATTATCATAACACACTCTGATTAACACATGGATGGTAATGGATAGTATATGAAATACCCCAAACTTAAATATGGTGATTAAATTATTCTAATATAGTATTTAAGGGCCTAATAGTGCCTAAGTAATTTTGGTAAGGAAAAATAAATCCAAAAGAAATGAAGAAACGCTTAAAAAGCGAAAAACGCTAAATGAGCGTTAAATAACCATAGGAGGTATGAGACCTCGGTTAGCGTATTATGTGTATTCCTAGGGCTTAGTAAGACCCAAATAATATATGGGAACAACTCCTGAAGAAAACGGATCCAAATAAGGTATTAAAACGCTAATAGAGCTTTAGCGCGCGTTTTTCGAGAAAACCCAAAAACGTGATTTTAAGTGGTCAAACAGACCCGTAAAAATTATTGTTGACTATATAACTATAATTGAACATTAATGTAAGCTTAAGAACCATTAAAATTAAATAAACGAGAAAATTCCGGAAAACGGGCTCCGGTAAGTAAATGGTACAAAAACGAGAACTTGTGGGGTGTTAATGTAATAAAACCAAAATGACTTCCCCCACTTGCAAATAAAAATAAGAAAACCCATGTGAGAGGGTGTGGGTCACGATTTCATCCCCCCTCTTTATTTGTTACTAGTCACTAGAAGACAAAAGAATAAGTAAAAAAGTAACAAAAAGCAAAAAAAGCAAATATACACCTCACTCCTCCCTCTCTCTCCTCTACTTTTCTGATTTTTCCCATTCCCTTCCTTCTCTTTCCACCGTGAGCTCTCCTCCTCTCTTCTATATTGGCGATTTTGAAGCTCTCAAATAAGCTCCCATGGCTTCTCCTCTTCTCTTGCATGCTCAAGCCATATTAAAGCTCCAAATGAGAAAATAAGTACATATTCTTCTTCCTCTCACCAAGACCTACCTTTCTCTCTTTTCAAAATCCAAAAATGATGAACTTCATCTCCATGGGTTTTGCCCATTTGAAGAGAAAATGGTACCAAATCGAAGCTTGGAGTCTCCTCTTTCATTCAAGGTAAAAATCTCCAAGAAAAACTCACTCTTCCTCCATTTCTCTTTGTAGCTGATTTTCCCCATTGTAATGCTCTATTTTTTCTCTCTCCTTTGAGCATCATTCCAACATTGCAATGGAGGTGGGATCACCTTCTTGAACCAAGGGCTAAAACCCCTCTTAAAAGCTTTAAAAGGTAAACCCTAGAAATTTTGTTTTAAGCATTTCAATGAATTAGTATTAATCTAAGGGTTAGTATGTTAATTACACTTATTTTGTGTTCTATGGGTGATGGGAATGGAGTTTGGCAACTCCATTCCCCAATGAGACCGATTTGTGCAAGAAAGAGAGAAAGATGAGAATTGGAAAAGAATGAAGGAAATATGAGCTTAAGGTAAGAGCTCCTTCCTAATGTTAAATTTTAATGCATTATAGTAATGGGAATGGGTAAACTAATTTAAAGAACCCAAATCTTGTATTAGTATTGTAGTTTGTGGAAGTTTGAGAATTTGGGAGCAAGTATGTGGATTGTAGGCCTTAGAGCCAAATAATGTGTGTATGAGTATTGGGATTGTTGATTGATGGAGTATTGATGTATTGAGTTTGTTTTGAGTGCTGGTAGGACCCTTGTATGAGTGTGGCTAGAATAGGAATGATTTGGATAAGAAAGGATATGTGTGGATAAGTAAGGAAAGTAGGTGAACTATGACGAAATTTTAGTAGGAATTGTGCATTAAGAATGACTTGGTGAATGGGAGAACCAAGGTGTGTATTGGAGTTAGTAGAGATGTTTAGTAACCTTGGAATGGTAGTTGTAGGATGAGAATAAATGGGTGTAAAATCTGTAGCAAATAGCATGTGAAATGCATTGGAAAAACAAGAGAAAGAGTTAGTGCTTGTAATCTTGAAGATGGAGATTTGACTTGGGTATAGGTAGTGTAGTCGATTGGAAATGAATTGGAATGGTAAAATGAAGTTAGGACAAGATGCAAAATGCAAAGAGAAGTGTAGAAATGCACAAGTGTGCAAGTTGTAGAAATGAGAATGGAAATTTGTAGAATTTGAACAAGAAGTTGAGTAGGTATTGGACCATGGATTTAAGGAGTTTTAGTGAGTGTTTAAGTGTGTTTAATTATGTAAAAACATGTGGAAAGATTATGGAATGATTGGAGGTGGATTAAGGGTTGATTTGGGGTTGAAAAATGACCTTAATAGCAATTTTTAGCAGGGTCCGGGACTTAGGATATACCAAGTCCCGGACCGCTTCAAAAAAAGGCCCGAGAGTGGATGCAGGAATTGGTCCGGGACTTAAGTCCAGGACCAGGTCTAAAAATCAGCCGAAAGTACACAGAAGCATTGGTCCGGGACTTAGGGTCCGGACCAAGTCCCGGACCACCCCCAGAATTCAGCAGAGAGTGTTTTTAAGGGTTCTAAACATGGGGAATTGATTGGTAATGGTTTTAGAAGTTGTTAAGGCCTTGTTTGGTGATATTTAAAGGTCCTAAGAAGTGTAAACAAGTGTAGGAAATGAATGGGAAGTAAGGACATAGTTTGACATGAGCGAAACTAAGTATACCGGGATAACGGGGTAAGTACGGGAGTAGTAATTACTTGTGTATTGTATGAACCTAGTATTAATAACAATGTTGGAAACATTATCAGTGGACCAAGTGTGAACCAAGGAACAAGGGAACACACGATAAAGCTAACCCCGGTGAAAGGTATGATTTTCTCATGCCCCGTATGCTAACCGAGTTACGTTGATTTGTGTGCTGTATGCCGGCTAATCAAGACTAAAGCATGAAAACGGTTTATTGCCTTTCGTTGTATGTCTTGTTGTATGTTGTATGAGCTAACCTTTCTTGATTGATTGTGTGGCCTCACTTAGTGCGCAGACCGACTCATAGATGAGTCTCCTTGTGTAGTGACTCATAGTAAGAGTCATGTTGTGAACTAATGGAACCGTAACATCGCACTAAACTTATAAACCAATAATGTTAATGAAAACCAATGAACTCACTCGAATGTGAAAGAGTGCACGGGAGTAGTAACCTCTCGATAACGGAAGGAGAACCAAAATGTATAATCCACAAACAATAAGTAGTGGAAGTATATAAACAAACTCTACTAGAGGAATTAATGTTGGTGCAAGTCATGAACCATGAGAGTAGTAAAGAATGATGAGAGATCTCTAAACCCCTTAGCAAATTAGTCGACCCACTATGAGAGGACCCGACTGATGTAAGTAATGTCCCGAATATGAGAGTATTCGATACGTTGGGGAAACCCTTAAACCTGAGAATACTAGATGGTAGTAATTCCCTAAGCTAGTGGAGGTTATCAAGAGAGATACTTCTAGGCTAATCCATGAGATTGTAAGATACTCCATGAGAGGAGTGTTGGGAATTTGAGTAGTCCGGTAGAAATGGACAATTGTATATTTGAGGAGCTAAGTGTATAGCCTTCGAATTGTAGGCCCGGTGGCGAGTCTTGTGTATGACTCCGCCCAGAGACCCAAGTAATGAGTATTGAGTATTGCGTAAGTATGAGTATGTACGAGTAAGTATTGAGTATGTACGAGTAAGTATTGAGTATTAAGTATGAATGAGTAAGTACAGAGTATTGAGCAGTGAGTATGCACAAGTATAGTAACGAGTATGGAGTAAGGAGTATGTACGAGTAAGGGTATGAGCATGGAGTGATGAGTATGTAAGAGTAAAGTAATGAGTAACAAGTAAGGAGCAGGTACGAGTAAAGTAACGAATATCAAACAACCACGAAGTAGCAATGAGTAAGTAACTAATACGAACGGTCGACTATCAAATTGTCTTCCTTAGTAGATATTGAACCTTGTATGTGTATGTAATTATTGTTGAATGTATTGTGTAGTAATTGTATGCATGTATGCATGTAAAATGAACTCCATGTATATCCAACCCAAAGTAGTCGGCGTACCGCGGTTAGCACGCGGTATATGCGAATTTCATATGCAGCGTAAGCTGACCCCCTAGGGGGACCGTTTTTAGTGTGCAGGTATTCGAAGCTGACCACCGTTCGAGAAGTAGGACGGGGACTGCTACATAAGCATGGGTAGTTGAGTAAAAGGAATTGTATTTGTAACGTATTACGAATTTGGAAGTCTAAGCTGTATCGGTAATGTAAGGATTGTAGTATACTCGGTATAGTAATGTAGTGGAGTTGTAATTGGATTATGGTTGAGTATGCAATGGGAAGTATTGTATTGTGTAGAGTACTCGGTATGTTCATATTCATCAAACCGATAGTATGTAGGATTGTAACTCGCCTTGTTAGTCACGTGGGTGACTAACGGCATTGTACACCCGCTATTGAGTATGTAATGTCCGCTGCGAAGGTAAGTATTGTACAGTAATGACAGTATTAGCGGTAGGGGTGTTACAAAAAGTGGTATCAGAGCGAAGTATCGCTCTGATGGATGAAATACCGAGCTTAGGAAAATACCGAGTTAGGAATTAGAGACTTAGGGCTAAGGGTTGAGTGTTAGCGTGTGAGGTACGCTAGTTAGGAACTTCCGTGTGAACCGGAAACCTACAACAACCATACCCGCCCTCCGCAACCCCCGGTATAAAGTTGGAATAATAATGCCAGATAGATGGAAAGACCTCTCACACTCGGGTAAAACCCGATCTGGCAGTTGCAAAAACAAACCTCGCTAGAAAAAGAACCTGTCATACGGTAGAGTCCAAGAACTGGAAGCCCCGAAGACGGTTCCCGTTGGAACAACAACAACCGCATTCAATGACCATAGTCGAAGGTCCTAGACACAGGATAAGGGAATTTATGGCACCATGGGGCGACGTGCTTCGCAGTCGCGAAAACCATGAGTAGCCAGCAAGAAGAGGAGTACAACCGCGCAACGAAGCGAGGAAGATGGAGTAACAAGCCGAGACAGAGGAGTCTACGGACTGTAATGTTTGATAATACCAATAACGGTATACAAACCGACTAAGGAATTAGCGAGGTTGGAATAACGCTAAACCTACATGCCAAGAGGCCGTAATAACCGAACAACAAAGTACAGATGACAATGAAAGTATTCATGGAACATACACCATAGGACCACAACGTGGTTCCTAAGGATAAGTCAAGTCTCGTTAACCACAATGAAGGTGTGAGACACCCGGACTGACAACAATCATGTCAAGAACATTGAGAAACAACTCAGGAGATGGACCACCAAGGTCAAAAGATCCAAAGAAGATCTAATAAGACCACCAAGTATGAATGGAAACGATACCGTAACCGGTATGCGTTAACCGAAAAACAACCTACCCGCGCACTTGCCCAGGGCAAGTGCAACAACTACAAGACGGTTAGAAGACTTCTAATGACCAACAAGTACCTGCTAAGGTACCACCATGAAGAAGTAAAACATAGGATCACTAATCCTAAGAGATTGGAACAATGAAGCCTTGGAAAGGCCTAACGGCCCGACCATGGTATTAAGAACATACCAGTCAGCGAGAAACTGGACTTGGTCAAGACCTCAGACATGGCAACACCATGAAGAACTTCTTTTAACACTGAACTGTTATTTCAAAACTCAAATTTTCTTTCAAAACCACAAACCCTTCTTTTAAACCTTGGATTTTTAAGAACCAAACAGACGGAATTACGGTGAGTATCATAGGATGATACAAGAGGAGTTGACAATAGAATGCTTCACCTAGGCGTGTGACGAGCACTACGAGTGTACCCAAATACGGGATGTGGGACGACCGCACTCCGAAGGAGCTTGCGGGCCTGACAGATAGTTAGGTAAGTGGTAACATACCAACATGGTACCCCACGTATGTATACATGTAGTGTACGAAACACGGGAAGTAGTTAACTCCGCTCTACGGACCATATGTAAATTCGAAACAGAACAGTTGGATACCTCAAACGAGCAAGGGAACTCAGATAAGCTTACAAGCTAAGGAGTCAAGAACCTACTACAGGAGGATGATTAAGAGTTAAAAGTGCGAGAAGCACTAACAACTGAATAAAGACATTGGATATGTCTTGAATATATTAAAGTAAAGCATGATGACTGGAAGGAATACCCAGTCTAAACACAGTAAGGCAAATGCCTAACATTAACACATCAGTGTACGATGAACGGGATAGAATTCCTAGAACCACTACCACAAATACACAGGGTGATCGTATATGGTACTGAAATTACCATTCATCACCGAAGGGAATACTAAAACCGTTATAACATAAGGAGAAGCACCAGTGATCTACCCTAAGAACGGGAGACGTTATAACCCTCAACGGATAATTCAGATCCGAACCGCAAGGTAGGATAACAAACTGGACATACCCATAAATGTTGGCCAGATGTAATGGCATAATCAGTAATACCTAGGAGCAATCCATAAAGGGTATCAAGTCAACACAGCTGAAAGAGATGTCGCGGTAAGAACACCACAGTCGGAGCAAACATCCGGTTAGAACACCGAAGGGATCCCACTTGACAAGGGATACGAAAGGGTCTCCAATAAACGGAAGCGTGATGCGACGATCTTATCATGGAGCCCAGTATCACCTCCAAACCCGGCAATGGATTATGGAGAAGTAATCACTTGGGAACGACGTATGATGAGCAGAGCTCTAGGCAATGGATTATGGCTAGTAAGCCATTACCACACACAACCCAACGGTTGCAAAACCATTGTGAACCATATGGAAAGTTGTCAAGGACGACACCGATAGAAGAGTAACAACTAATAGGCAAGGATACCCCTCATAACTGTGAGACCGCAAGAGCGGTGAACACATGGATTCCAAGAATGGGATACCATCAATAAATGTCCGAAGATATATCCTTTCGGAACTACTAATGCAGTGAAGCTTGAGCATACAAACATTGCCAAGCGACATAAAATAAGCATCAACAGCAGTTGTTGACAACCAAGGAGTAATCGATTCAGAAGGAACATGATATGTGGAAACGTAAGGTATAAGTGAATACCACTCAAGGAGCTTAGAAGTATTAACGCTGAACCATGCAATCAATGGTGGAAATACATGAGCTGAAGCTAGCAACAGCGGAGGCCATGTAAACCGACACTGTAGAATCAGTAAGAACATGGTGCGCAGCAGGCGACCAATGTAGGTTAATAATCACCCAATACTATGTAGTTGTTAATAAAGGATGGTGGACAGACCGGGCAACAAGCCAGGAGTCTGCACCAAATGATGAAACACCACCTGAAGGAGTAACGATCATTCCTATCGCGATCACATAAGAGAGTTATTGCCAGGAGTTTACGCCTCTACACTCTGTAGGACTGAGTGTTTTGGTATTGCACTTGTGCAGTTAATGATCAAGTGGATAGCTAGGAAGATGGAAAAAGGTAAAACGTGGTAAATTCTTCCTTTCACCAATGAACATGGCATAAGCCAGCTAAGCAAAAGCTTAGAAACAAACCGTGCAGCCTAAGGCCAAGGAAGCACGAAGAGTGTGGAACACACTAATAATCACAAGATGTGAATTCCATTGGAATAAAAGTGAAAGGAGACTTAAGAAAGTCAGTAGGGCCGACGCATGGAAAATGCAAGGTCATACAAGCAAAGAACACTTGTATCAAACAAAATACTGAGCATAATTCAGAAGCTACTGACAATGGAGGAAGCACTACAACTAAGTAGTGACTTAACCTCACCCGACAATAAGTCGGAGGAACCAAGTGAATGATCACTACAAAACACAACAGTATGTATATAGATTGCCAGAGAGCTGGTTATGAATCTAAAACTCATTGAGTTCATGCACGGTAAAGGAATACCACGTGTGAGCCTCGATTTTAAACCCTATCCTATGTTGATTAAAGTTGATTAGGATCTAACCGGGTTTTAGGTCCACTTATAACCTAAGATTAATAACTATGTCATATAACAAAAATTATTAACACCTAAGCTAGCTCACTGGAACCTATTAAGAGTCGCCACCTAATTTTAACCTAGATCAAATTAGGAAAGGAGAGTTCGGGTTCGGGGGCTTGATATTCGACTTAATTAGGGTTCAATTACTTTCATTACCCCTAGAAGTTGTTTTTCCTCTACTTAGTTTAATTACGGCTTATTACGAGTCGTTTTTAACCTAAGTGCGCGCTTCTGTTTTTCTGTATTTTTTAGCCTTTTTTGACAGAAAATTAAAGTGGAAATTAAAATTACCCAAACTAGGGTTTCGGAGGCAGAATTAGGTCAAATTTTGTTTCCGTCCGTAGCCACGGACCTAATGTCCGAAACCACGGACCCCAGTTAACCTATATGAAGATAAAAGTCGAATTAAACAGAAAACAGAAAATTGCAAAGTCCGGGGCCACGGACAGGCTGTCCGTGGGCCCGGACATTATTAAAAAAACCTAATTTTTAAAATTTTAAAAAAAATCCCGCCGCCGTCCGTGGGCGTCCGAGCTTTCGGACAGCGGGTCCGGGACCCCGGACATGACGTCCGTGGGTGCGGACCGCCCTCGGACGGCGGCGTTGAGGCTGTTCCCGAAGGTGTTTTTGGCTCAAATTTTATGGGTGTGTAGCCTGAAAGGTATACAAGACGTTAGTGATTTAAAGTTTTCAATTTGAATTCGAATTAAGCACGAAACTTGGTAAACAAGTTATTGGACAGAAGCTTAAACAAATAGCAATACAGAAGCGTAGAGGGGTTAGTTTGAGCCCAAATTTTGAGGCAAGACAGATAATACCGTAGAGAATTAGGGAAGTGGAGTCTCTACCTGTTTTACCTTCGGATTCACAACGTCTCTTCACACCGGGATTCGCCGAGTGCTTCGTTGATGGCAGACCCGAAAGGATTTCGAACCGAGCTTCTGGTTGTTGGTTGTTCTTGCTGTTCTTCACGCTTTGGTGGTGTTTTTGTGGGGTTTTGATGATTATTGGTGCTTTGGGAATTGGAAAACGTGTTTAGATGGTGATTTCGGGAGATTTTCGGTATGATTTGGGTGGCCGGGTGTTGGAAAACGTGAGAGAGAGAGAGGAGGCTGCCTTTTCTGACTCTCTAGGGTTCTTGAGCATGTGAGGTTCCTCTTTTATCCAAAAACCTATCCCCTTATATAGACTTTCTTAAAGATAAAGAAAATCTAGTAAAAGTAAGATTTTTTGATATTTTAGTTAAGTGCCTTCCCAAAGGAATTTTGTTATGAAATTTTAACCACGTGTCAAGGATGGAAATTATGAATTTTCTGAAGTGGAATCGGATTTTTTAAATGTTGGAATATTTTTAAATTGAATTTCTCATCAGATTCAGTCAGAAATTGCTAGAAAATTATTGGAAATTCGAAAAATCAAAATTCCAACGCCATTATGCTTAGAATGTCATCCTCTATCATGGGTTAAAATATCAAAACATTTCGAGCTGATTTGGGCATCCTTTGGAGGAGAGAGAAAGCTTATAGGAGGTCTTAGGAGCCTTAAAAAATTACGAAAACGCCCCTGAAAATGACGAAGCTGCCCTTCATGCCACGGGATGCGCCGTTCGAGCCGGAATCCCTCACTACTTGATTAAAATGCCCCTCATGACACCAGGACCTCGTAGACCCCAACCAGGGGGGTCAAAATTTTGGGTATAACAGATTGCCCCCCGTCAACTAGACTTTGTAATGGATGTGAAAAGTCTGGTTGATGCTTGAGTGATGCCCCAAAATTTCAAATGTTTCCAAGACCCTGCATGTTATCGAAAACCGATAAATTATGTCGAGCTATTCTAAGGCGCTGATTACCTATAAGTAAAATGAAGTAATGTCAAGCAATTCTAAGACGTTGACAACCTAAGATGTGGAAATGAGATAATGTCAAGCGATTCTAAGGCGTTGACAACCTAAAATGTGATAACCGGGTGGTATGCAAATGCAAGAATGCTGAAATGTTGATGATGCTAATGATGCTGATGATGTTGATGATGCTGATGATAATGCTGATGATGCTGATGATGCTGATGATAATGCTGATGATGCTGATGATAATGCTGATGATGCTGATGATAATGCTGATGATGCTGATGATGCTCGGATGCTTCTGGGGACCGAAACCCGTGCCAATGCTCCTGGCTGGACCCAATGTGGACTTATTGCCATCGCCCCCCAAGCCGGTGTGCAGGGATAACTCCTGGTAAAAACCTTGGGGACTTATTGCCTTTGCCCACCATTCGTTGATCCCGAAAATAAGTTGACATCGCAAAAGGAGGATTTATTGCCATCACCTCGCCAACTTTTCTGTCGCCAGGTCTTGTGACGCGCCTGGATAATGCAACTAGGTCTTATGACAAGCCTATATGAATGAGATGAATGCAATGTGTTTGATAAGAGTGGGTAAGCTAAAGGGTAACGCTAGGTCTTACTACGAGCCTAAGGGAATGCAGCTAGGTCTTATGGCGAGCCTAAAAATGGTTCTAGGTCTTATGGCGAGCCTAAAAATGGTTCTAGGTCTTATGACGAGCCTAAGGGAATGGACTAGGTCTTATGGCGAGCCTAAAAATGGTTCTAGGTCTTATGGCGAGCCTAAAAATGGTTCTAGGTCTTATGACGAGCCTAAGGGAATGTGTCTAGGTCTTATGGCGAGCCTAAAAATGGTTCTAGGTCTTATGGCGAGCCTAAAAATGGTTCTAGGTCTTATGACGAGCCTAAGGGAATGTGATAGGTCTTATGGCGAGCCTAAAAATGGTTCTAGGTCTTATGGCGAGCCTAAAAATGGTTCTAGGTCTTATGGCGAGCCTAAAAATGGTCTAGGTCTTATGGAGCCTAAAGGACGGACCTGAGGAAATTTGATGTGGAGGTAGGGCTTAGGACGGGCCTGAGGAAATTTGATGTGGAGGTAGGGCTTAGGACGGGCCTGAGGAAATTTGATGTGGAGGTAGGGCTTAGGACGGGCCTGAGGAAATTTGATGTGGAGGTAGGGCTTAGGACGGGCCTGAGGAAATTTGATGTGGAGGTAGGGCTTGACGGGCCTGTGGTGATGTGGATGTAAGGGCTTATGCCTGTGGTGGGATGCTCAAGCTTTAGGTTTCAATTGGTGTTGTCATGGCAATTGTTGGAACCAACAATTGCCCCCAGTATTTTTCCTTAGGACAATCTGAGCCAAAGTTCATGGCAATTGATCGCCGATCAATTGCCCCCAGTATTTTCTTTGATTAAACGTGCGAACAAGTCTCATCCTCACAGGGCCGAGGCTTATGCTTTGATGTGGTGCTTCCTATCCTACACTCGACGTGTTTGGTGTTTGCACTTGTTTTCCACTTACGGTCACAACTTCTCAACCATTGAATTTGACATTTGTTAGATTTACGTGTTCAACCTGTTACTTTCACTCAATTGGATACACAACTACTAAGTCGGAAGTCTTTTAAGCTTATAACGTGGCATGGGGTGTGATGAATGACAACGGGATAATTGAGGAATGTTTAGGATATGTGGAGCTTTAAGGATGACCAAAGCTGCAACTTGCACCGCCTCTCGGACTTGTCTTCTTTGCCTTGAAGTCGTTTAGCTACTTCGTGATGACTTCTCTTATGAACTTGGGACTTGGAACTTTGTTTTCCTTGCATCTTCTTTCTTTTTTCGATTTGGATTTCTTTGAGGCTTTCAGTTTGCCTTCTTTGAATCTCCTTTCCTTCGGGGTTCTTGTGTTTCCCGGTTTGAACTTTGAGAGCTGTTTTTGATGTTAGCTCATTTGGATCCTGTGTCACTTTGGGACCATTTGCGGATCGCTTCGTCATGCTGGTAGCGGTTTTGCTTCTTTGGACTTGTGAAGTTGTTGTTCGGAAGTCGGGCTCCTTGCTTCCTTTGGTCACCGGGTTGGTTATTCATCATCGGTTGGCTTGTTTGTGGAGCTTGTAGTGTTGTGAAAAAGGTTATATGAAAAGCTCAGCGGGGGGCCTAGGGTTTAATGTCAGGGTTCACAAGCTTTTGGCTGTGTGGTGCTGTTTCCTAGGTGCTTCGTCATCCCTAATAGTTGTGTATCCGTTCTTTGTTACTTTTCATAGGTTTAAGCGTAAATTTACAAATTATCTCCTCCGGTCGGAGTCATGCCGTTTACCTCACCTTTGAATGTGACCTCTCTGGAGTCGTAGAAATGACACGCTCTTTCACTCTTGGTTCTACCGCTCAAGGTACTCTCGCGAAGTGCACACTCAGAGACTTGTTTGCACATTTAAACAAAAAATAAACATTATCATTCCTTAACTCAGATTGCCCCCAGTATTGTTGTGGGGTTTTCTTGACTAACCTTAGAATGCCCAAGTTATTTATGGGGGATGATTGTGTGCGTGACGGCGAGTGGTGATGAGATATTCCTGTGAAGAGGTGATGGGTGATCTTGCAGCAACAAATTTTGGCTTTGTGTATTTGGTGAAATGTTAAGAAAGGCATGGGATGTATATGATGAAGGTGGTGTTCGTATGAGGAAGTGATTGTCGAATGATTCAGCAATTTTTTTGGTTTAAGCTTTGGTGAAGTGGTAAGACACGTATGAGGGTTGTGATGAGGGTGGGTGGAATGATGAGATGACTTATCTTTGACCTTGTTTTGACAACAAAGATGCATACCTAACTTGTAATAGCGGACAATGATTTTCTACATGCAAGAGATTTCTCGAATAACACTAAACAAAACATGCAGCAAATGTCAAGGCACAAAAACATCGAGAGAGAGCTCATGTCAGACAATACAGATAAAAGAAAAGACAGTACTCTGATCATGCAGTACATAGAGAAAACATGAAATCCTAAGACTACGGCTGCGAAGGAGGTGGACGTGGGAAGGCCGAGTACATATGAGTCATGAAATCATCCATACGGCCCTCCATACGTATCTGCCTGCGCTCCATGCGACCCTGAGTAATGTGGAGGGATCGGATATCCCTCTGCAAGCTCTCAAGCGTAGCCGGCTGCGGTGGTGGAGGCGGTAGGGCGTAGTAGGAGGAGAGTGGTATAGGGTACTCGGTGCCCATGTAGCTCGACCCCTCACCCTGGTAGGTGTATCCTCCTGACGGGTCCTCGTGATGTGGGATGTCCTCGGGCTCCGGTGCCTGCTGTCTCTGCCTGGGCCGGACTGGTCTCTGAGAAAAGACTCTGGCCTGCTGTGGGAAGGCCCAACCCTGATCGGCTGAGTAGCCAAGGGACCTCAGCATGTCCATGGTGTAGGTAGGATATAGAGGCTCCCAATCGTCATCCCCCATCGGGACCTGTGCACACTCGCATAGCCACTGAATGAAACTCGGGTAAACTAAGGCATGGCGACCGGCCCGGGCTGCTACCATCAGGTGGTCTCTCATCAAGACCGACAACGGGATCAAGCCCTCCTCTGAGTCAGGTGGATGCTGAATGTACCTCATGAGGAAGCAGTAGCGAGCGGAGACGTCATTACGCGCTTTCGGTAGCACGTTACGGGACAAGACCTCCAATAACACCCTGTCAAGAGCAGTAGGTAAAGCGGAGGGGAGGATCACTTGCTTCCTTGGCTGATCCCTCGTGGAAGAACGAACACGCTCCGACAGAGTAGAGTGCTGCAGATAGAACTGGCGCGCCTCGCTCTCCAAGGCTGCAATCGTCTCTAATCCCCTGTGCTCTGGGTCACTAGGATGCAAGCCGTAAAAATGCACAAAATCATCTAGGCCCACAGTAATGGGCTGACCACGTACATAGGATACCACAGCCCCAGTATCATCCTGGTCCAAGTTAGCATAGAACTCTATGACTAACTCCCTAACATAGCTCTTTGGGCAAGTAAGCACCCCCACCCAGTGAAGGTGCTGAAACAGGTGATCGAGGTCAAAAGTGGCGATCACGTCATCGCTGAAGAGACGCTCCTGCTGAATGGAAATATCCTGATTCTCATAAAACCAGCGCTCCTGCTGAGCTCCTCTGAAACGGGTATGATCATAGGTAGGGGATGTCTCTCTGCGGCGCCTGCGACGTGGCTGAGGGCCCGACGCCCCAGCCCCAGCTACCCCACGGGAACTCCTACGACCCTCCATGGTATGCCTGTGGATTCAACGAGACAAAAGACATGTAATTCTGCAGGAATTTTGACAGAGTTTCCCCTAGATTTTTCACGAATCCCGTGCTTCCAAATGCACTCCACACCACATAATCAGTCCTAGGATCTATCACTTATGCAAACTTTAAACATTCCATGAGCTAGAAACGCAGGGAACCTCATTTCGCACTTAAAACGCACTAAACTAAAACGGGCGACCCTCGCAATTACAAGCAGTTTTAACTTTCCAAACGAACTTTTCACGTTTTAAAATGTCCTTGTAAAGCTAGTTGGCCATTTAAAACATAAAAAATCAAACTTCGAAAATTTGACCCGAGAACCACCATTGTCGTCTTCTTCCTAGCTCCAAATTTCGTTTTTCTTCGTTTCTTCACCAAAATGGACAAATGAGTAGCCAAAATGTAGAGAAAACTTACCCAAATACAATGGTGGAAGAGTATTTTGGATTGGGAGTCGGGAAAGTGCTGAAAACGGCCGAAAACCGTTCGCCCCGGACCTAGCTCGGACGCGACTTTCAGCCCTCGTAAGTGCTCGAAATGGAGAGATCTTGGTATGGAAATGCCCAGAATTGAAAGAGGGATGTTTTGTGAGCAAAATGGCGGTGGAATGGAGTGATTTGGTCAAGAAATGAGTGAGATATGGAGGAGAGAAGTTAGGGTTTTGGAAATGGGGGTTGCTGGAATGGAAATGTTGAATTTGGGGAAAATCCCGATTTGAATCGGGTGAACAAGGCCACTTATCGAAACGGCGTCGTCTGGAGGTCAAACGGGCGCGTCTGAGTCAACGTCCGGGGCCACGGACGGTGCGTCCGGGGTCACGGACGCCCCCCCTTTTTTTCTCTTTTTTTTTCTTATTCAAAAGTAAATGATTAAATTAAAAGAAAACCAAACAAAATAAGGTATTCTCTTTATTCATTTCGAAATTAAAAGAAAAACAATTCATAGAGTTCTAAGAAAACAGAAAATGCCTAGGATTAAGTATCTAAAACGTAAGCTTCCTCTTGACAACTCTTGGCTCGGCTGCCCCCTCCTTCTTTCGTTTGAATGCATCTATCTCCTCCTTTCGACCGTATAGCCATTTCCGATAACTTGCTGAGAGCTCCAAGTCTTCAGGTGCCAGGGACTTCACCACTTGAACCTCCCTTCGAGTCGATCCATCATAATCGCATGAAGAGCCTCATGATCGTATGCTTTCCTTGGCGTTCATATAACGAACCCTTGGGTCGGCTCTGGGCTCGCCCAATCTGACGGCTGGAACGCCACGGGTGGATGACATAAAGGTTCTCAAAACCGGGTAACGAAATCCCTCCGTAGTAACCTCCACACATTCGAACTCCTTCAATCTTCCAAGCTGAGACCGTCCATCGGACTTGATGCCCCTGCCGTATGGAGTTCAAAAGGGCCGGCCATCCATCAACCGGCTCCTCGGGGGCTCGCCTTCTAGGGAGATGCTGGATCGTGAACGTTTGGTTATACTCAGGAATCAGCTTGAGCCGCTCGAGAAGCCAGACTTGCAGAAGATAAATGCTTCCTTCGAAGAAGTAAGGGGTATCCTTTGACTTAGGCCATGAATCTAGACTCTGAATAATCTGTGCGACTATCAATGGTCCCAAGGCGAAACCAGCTCGAACCTGCAGAAGCAAAGGGAAAACCTTTCGGTGTATAGCCATGTATGGGGTTCTGAAAAGGTAGATTGCCAGCAATGCGAGATCGAGAAAGTTCCTCTTATGCTCTAAAGAAGTCTCAGAGGTAACGAAGTCTGAAAGAGTTTCCACCGGCAATCCCTCGGGCCCTACTATTCCTAGCAACTGGGTCGGACTTAGCCCGAGTAAATGGGAATGGGCCTCGACCGGTGAGGGTGTCAAGTTCGGTACTACTGGGCTAGCTAGGGTATTGGCCCCTAGAAGTGCGTCAAATTCCTCAGGCAGTAAAGTCAGCTCATTATCCCCAAACTTGAAAAGATGTTCAACCGGGTCCCAATGGTTAATGGCCGCTCTCAGGAAATCTTCGTGCAATCGTGTCTGGGATAAATATGCCAGAGTGTGGAGGATAGACAACTTATTGACCTTCTTTGACCAGTTGAACACGTCTTTCATAGTTCTGTCACAGGACTTGTTGAATTCGAAGCAGTGGGCCATGGACTTTTTCCTGTTTTGTTAAGAAAAGAAAACACATACAGGGCATCGATCAGCACATGAACAACTGGGACTTCGAACTGAGTTGGGCCAACTGTGGGGGTAATTCCCTATCCGTTCTAAGCCTGGTCATGGGCCAATCACAAGAGCAAACAAGGTTCCACACAAATTCAAAATGCCCTCACCCAACGACCTTGATTAATGGGTATGGATCAATCCGGAGAGGTGCTTGGGGCGCTGGCCCAGGTCACCACAAAGGAATAGGGCTTGCACGCTATTCTCTTTGGGCTTCCCCACTTTTTTTCACATCACCTAAAGGTGTGCGTCTACGGTCGGGTCTTTGACTGACCAAACAATGGGCTAGGTAAGGGTACTGCCAGGAAAATGCTTGGGGCTAAGGCCCAGGTATTAAGGGGTGTGGTTAGACGACACCCTCCTCTTTTCCCCCATTTATTCACATCACCTAAAAGGTGTGAGTCCCTGACAGGGGACCTCAAACGGGTCCCAGGGTGAAATCGGTTTATGTGGACCCTCGCTCTCATATGATGCAAAAGTATAGAAATTTAAATGCGCACAAAGTAAACAAACAAGTAATAAAGCCATAAATAAACATTTTCGAGTTAAGCCCTCTTTCTTAAAATTAAACAAGTTAAAATTAAGAAGTTTGTCCCCAGCAGAGTCGCCAGTCTGTGAGCCTCGATTTTAAACCCTATCCTATGTGATTAAGTTGATTAGGATCTAACGGGTTTTAGGTCCACTTATAACCTAAGATTAATAACTATGTCATATAACAAAATTATTAAAACCTAAGCTAGCTCACTGGAACCTATTATGAGTCGCCACCTAATTTTAACCTAGATCAAATTAGGAAAGGAGAGTTCGGGTTCGGGGGCTTGATATTCGACTTAATTAGGGTTCAATTACTTTCATTACCCTTCCTAGGTCGTTTTTCCTCTACTTGGTTTATTACGGCTTATTACGAGTCGTTTTAACCTAAGTGCGCGCTTCTGTTTTTTGTTTTTTTAGCCTTTTTTGACAGAAAATTAAAGTGGAAATTAAAATTACCTAAACTAGGGTTTCGGAGGCAGAATTAGGTCAAATTTTGTTTCCGTCCGTAGCCACGGACCTAATGTCCGAACCACGGACCCCAGTTAACCTATATGAAGATAAAAGTCGAATTAAACAGAAAACAGAAAATTGCAAAGTCCGGGGCCACGGACAGGCTGTCCGTGGGCCCGGACATTATTAGAAAAACCTAATTTTTAAAATTTAAAAATCCCGCCGCCGTCCGTGGGCGTCCGAGCTTACGGACAGGGTCCGGGACCCCGGACATGACGTCCGTGGGTGCGGACCGCCCTCGGACGGCGGCGTTGAGGCTGTTCCCGAAGGTGTTTTTGGCTCAAATTTTATGGGTGTGTAGCCTGAAAGGTATACAAGACGTTAGTGATTTAAAGTTTTCAATTTGAATTCGAATTAAGCACGAAACTTGGTAAACAAGTTATTGGACAGAAGCTTAAAACAAATAGCAATACAGAAGCGTAGAGGGTTAGTTTGAGCCCAAATTTTGAGGCAAGAGATAATACCGTAGAGAATTAGGGAAGTGGAGTTCTACCTGTTTTACCTTCGGATTCACAAGTTCTTCACACCGGGATTCGTCGAGTGCTTCGTTGATGGCAGACCCGAAAGGATTTCGAACCGAGCTTCTGGTTGTTGGTTGTTCTTGCTGTTCTTCACGCTTTGGTGGTGTTTTTGTGGGGTTTTGATGATATTGGTGCTTTGGGAATTGGAAAACGTGTTTAGATGGTGATTTCGGGATTTTCGGTATGATTTGGGTGGCCGGGTGTTGGAAAACGTGAGAGAGAGAGAGGAGGCTGCCTTTTTGACTCTCTAGGGTTCTTGAGCATGTGAGGTTCTCTTTTATCCAAAAACCTATCCCCTTATATAGACTTTCTTAAAGATAAAGAAAATCTAGTAAAAGTAAGATTTTTTGATATTTTAGTTAAGTGCTTCCCAAAGGAATTTTGTATGAAATTTTAACCACGTGTCAAGGATGGAAATTATGAATTTTCTGAAGTGGAATCGGATTTTTTAAATGTTGGAATATTTTTAAATTGAATTTCTCATCAGATTCAGTCAGAAATTGCTAGAAAATTATTGGAAATCGAAAAATCAAAATTCCAACGCCATTATGCTTAGAATGTCATCCTCTATCATGGGTTAAAATATCAAAACATTTCGAGCTGATTTGGGCATCCTTTGGAGGAGAGAGAAAGCTTATAGGAGGTCTTAGGAGCCTTAAAAAATTACGAAAACGCCCCTGAAAATGACGAAGCTGCCCTTCATGCCACGGGATGCGCCGTTCGAGCCGGAATCCCTCACTACTTGATTAAAATGCCCCTCACGACACCAGGACCTCGTAGACCCCAACCAGGGGGGTCAAAATTTTGGGTATAACACCACGCTCGATGGAACAAACCTTATTCCCATGAAAAGAGGGGTAAAAAGGTGATGTTAAGGATAACAAGAAGGGCGAATAACCCGAGCTATCAGAGTCACGCAGCAGAAGCTAGCGGGTCCAAAATTCTAAGTGAAATACACCTAGTGAATAAAAGGTCAATCATCAACGCCTTGAAGCCATTTAGGCTAGAACCGAACCCGGTTAAGAGTTAAATAAACTCCGATGGAATTTCTTGATGAAGGGACTAACCGGTAATACGGTTAAGACCCATTGATCAAGGAACATTGTATAATAGACCGCATGGAAGCTGAACCACTCCATGACGGCTGAATGCCTTTGACCAATGTCCAATGATGACACATGGTAGATTACGTGGGCGTAATCCCTTTTAAGGGGGTAGAGCGAAAACCGCAAAATGTACGTTTTACGTGATAGGTGCGTAAACTACAATGCGCATACCGCAAAAGTATTTGTTTTGATGATTGATACTTATGTTACATAAACATTTGTAA